>BLKR01006319.1:0-59767 GCA_011170035.1 Teleogryllus occipitalis
AAGAATAATGTAACAATTAATAAGACAAATTTTCCCGACTGTAATTAAGTTTATCTTTTCTTCACCTTATCTTTCAAAATCAAAGTCATTTCTTTTTTACAACTGAGTTTTACCACTCCGACTGACAATTTCATTTATCATCTACATCCTCATTACAGAACGTCCATTACCCGTCTGGTTGCTGGTTTCATTCCTCTTCTCATGTCTATCGTCTCCTGGTATTGAAACTATTGCCAACCTACGTTGCTATTCTAATAGGCCGGACATATACACATCTTCTTGACGTCAAATATGTTTGGAATAATACATTTAATTTCCACTCGTTACAATAAGATTCAGATATCCAGAGCTCGAAGCCGAGCAATTCAGCCACTATGTCTCATCCCCTGAGTAACATCTGTTCTCGAGGGCTTTCCTTAGAGGCACGCTCCTCTGCCGTTCCCGCGTTTACTTCCTGTCAACTTCCTGTAACCCCCCCTCCAAGGGTGGAGTGGGTGAGGGAAGCGCCCGAGCGGATGGTGGGGAGAAAAGCCTTTGACCCTTCGCTTGCTCAGTCTGTCCTGCGAGCAGACACCCTTACGAGTTCGTGTTTACGCATATGTATTTGTGTGTGTATATGGTTGAGTGTGTATTCGTGCGTGTGTGAGCGCTTGTGTAAGAATACGTGTGAGTGCATGTGTGTGAACGAGAGTGTGCGTACGTGTGTGCGCAAGCGTGAGTGTGTGTGTGTGTGTGGATGTGTGCATATATTGTTTGTGTGTGTGTGTATTTGTGCGTGCGTGTGTGTGTGGGCGGGCGCTTCCGCCCGGACTCATCCGGGTGGCTCTCAAGCAGAGAAACCTTTGAGTCCTTTTTTATTACAAATGAAAAACTGTTCGGTGTTACAAAAACGGAAGTCAGTATTGGATCGTCGCTATCCCGAAGCAGATATAAATCAGGTAGTCGAAGCCGAAGTCAGAAGCAATTCCAGTCACTACGTCTCCACCCTTCGGTGACAGCTGTTCTGAAGATCTGCCCTTAGAGACGCACTCGCCCACATTCTCTTCATTCTGCCTTTTTGCCAGAAAGCCTGCTCCAACATGCGTGTTTTTCATGTGTGTGTATGTCTGTGTGAATGTGTGGATGAATGTTAGAGTACATGTGTGTGCGTTTGCGACAGAGGTGCAGAAAATCTACAACATTTTTTATTCTAAAAAGTGAACAACATTCGGTTGCAAGGAAACGAGTAACTTTCATTGGATATTTGATAACCTGAAGGATTTAGGAAACTGGTAACCTGAACGAAAAATTCAACCATTTCCTCCACCACGATTCATCCCTTCGGTGACATCTGTTTTCAAGAACCGTTATCAGAGACACGCCAACTCGTTTCTGAATTCATTTCCTGCCACCTTTCTGACAGATCCTCTATTCCAATGGATACGTGTGTTTAATATGAATGTGTACTTGTGTGCACATGTTGGTATACGTGCATTCCGATTCGTTGTATATCTGACCATGCATGTATGACTACGTATGTGTGCTTTTGTATCTACGTATGCCAACGCGAGTGGTTGTGTGTGTGTGATTACATGTGTGTGCGATAGAGGTGCCGAAAAATTTCAACTTGATTTTACTCGTATCTAAATAATGAACATAATTCGGCCTCAAAAACGGGTAACCATCATTGGATGTTTGATATCCCGAAGTGTATAGGAATCCGGTAACCGGGACGGAAACCCCAAGCATTCTCGCCTCTACGATTCAACCCTTCGGTGACATCTGTTCTCAAGAACCGTCCTGACAGGCACGCCCACCCGTTCCTGCATTCATTTCCTGCCTCCTTCCCTTCCCTATGGGTACGTGTGTGTTTAATATGAATGTGTATTTGTGCACATATGTGCATGCATGCGTGGCCGTGTATATTTGTATATCTGTCCTTTCCCGTATGTGTAAGCATGTGTGCTTGTGTATGCGAATGCAAGTGTGTGTGTGTGTGTGTGTGTGTGTGTGTGTGTGTGTGTGTGTGTGTGTGTGTGTGTGAGTGGGCGCAGAGGGAGAATCGCGTGGGAGCAATCCGTGGCGCGTAAGCCGATAAGCGTCGCCTCCCTCCTTCCCCCTCCTTCCCCCTCCCCCCCTCCACCCGTCAACGCCTCCCTCGCGGATCGCGTGCGCCCTGGGGCGGCTTGCCTGCCTGCCGCCCGCCTGCTGCCTGCCTGCCGCCTGCCGGCCTGCCTGCCTGCCTGCCGCAGGCGCCGCGACGCTTGGGACTTCCCCCCACCCCCACTCACCCACGCATTACCCCCTCCACCGCGCCACGCCACCGCCGACACCCCCCTCCCCCGGCCGGCGGCTGCGGGTTGAAGCGGAGCTGTTAGGCCGCGTTGCGGTACGCACGGCACATTATATAAATAAGTCAATAAAATAAAAAAATAAACAAGTACGTAAATAAATAAATGAATAAATAAATACGCAAATGAATAAAAGTGCATAATGAAAGAAATATTTATTTGAGTAAATAAAAATAAATAAGTAAAACCATAAATAAATAATTATTAACGAATTTTATATACTATTTTAAAGTAAATATAAAAGTAATAACTTAATAATAGAATAAATACATAATAAATATTTAAACAAGTAAACAAATACTTAGAAATATTCTCTTTCCCTCGTATAATACGCGTGACCTGTACCAATCTGATTACATGTACGCTTCATAGTTAAAATGTAATATGTTGATGATAAATTTTGCGCAATTTTTACTTGCTGGATTGAATGATAGGGCTGTGAAAATATATGTAAGATACACAAAATCCCTAGTAGGACAAATTTGGAACCGGTGTTCATAGAGTTGAGGATAGCGACATCCAGATTAGAGTCGAAATCAGTTTGAAGCAACTTAGTAAGTATGTGAAACATTTGGAATATCTTCGTTGATCTTCGTTGAATCTTCGTTGAATATTCTTTATTAAATAAAAGTGACAAATGTTAAGCGTTTAAAATGAACAGTGATTAAAATGGTGATTAACAGGAACGGAGATAACAATGAACAGTGACCGAAATGAACAATGATTAAAGTAAACAGTCCTTAGTTAAAATGATCAGTGGTTAAAATGAACAGTGATCAAAATAAGCAAGGATGAAAATGAGTGGTGATTTCAGTGAGCAGTGATTGGAATGATTAGAGGTGAAATTAATAGTACTGAACTAAGCAGAATAGTGCGGTACTATTAATTTAGTTCGTACTGAAGTATCCTAAGACGTATACGCTCGTCAGAACTGACCTTTATTAATGAATTCCTTTTTGAGGCCCCTCTCTCTTTTCACACAAACTTTTCAAGTGAGTGATCTTACTCTAGTGAGTATGGATTTAATATTTTTTTCCTAGGGATTATATCCAGCCAACAGTCGGTTATCCTTTACGTCCCGAAGGTACGCATGTTCGACCATACACTAGACTAACACACTTGCGAGCTCCTCTGATCTGGGGTCAGCAGAACGCGAGGCCCTCCGCGACAACCCATTCAAAGTCAATGGACAAACAACCATGCCCAAGGCGGGACTCGAACCCGCGACACTTGGGACCGATGTACTGAGTCGATACTCGCTCTTAGGCCCCTCGGCCATCCAGGTCGGCGGTTTAATAATAATATTGAAAAATAATAGAATAAATATATAATACTATAATAGTAATATAATCACTAAAATCATTAGATATTGGAATTATTCTGGTAACAGGTTGTATCTTCCTTTTTTGGCACTTCATAATTTATATGTAATAAAAAAAATTATAGTACATTTTCCCCCTGCTCATATGTCTTCCAAACTAAAGATATAAGCTGCTTTTATATTTAGAATCTGACTCCAAAAGACACTATCTCTTTCTATTCATTCTCGCGCAGTCTCTTGAGTTCGCGATTTGCTCGAAGGCACGAAAGTTTTCAACTGTAGCGGTAAAGCGAAATACGTGTCAACTGGAACTCGTCTACAGGGGGAACATCTCTCACTCTCCCTTTCACTCCCTGATTTAATTCTTGATCCTCACTCTTAATCTTCATTCTCACCCTTATGCTTTTCAATGATTCTCTTTCCTTTTTCTGGTTAATTTAACCATTTAAAATATTTTTAAATTTTTATTTCCGAAACGAATATAATGCAGTCAAGAAATTTAATCAGCATTTAATAAATTATTATAAAAGGAATTTAGTCATTATAAAATAACATAATTGAGAAACATTTTAATCATTTAAAAAGGGAAAGGGACAAGTATATAACATGGCACATTAGTTTTCAAAGAAGTCTTGTTTTGTTTTCTTATTTTGTTTTATTCCTTGTCATTTCTTTTGATTCCATATGTTCTTTTAGTAATGTAGTATAGGCAAATATGTGTTAACAGTAGATTTAAATTCTTTAATAATATTCACGATTAAGATTCCTTACTTTTTAAAGAAATTATTATAGTCAAATTGTGTAATTGTACGAGAAGTGTTTTAAAACATTTCTTAAATTGTTTTATTTTTTATTTATTTTATTTTAAATTTTCAAAAAAATTCAATTTTGAACAATGTACTTGTATTTTTTAACATGGCGTCTCAAGGCCCCTCGCGAAAGAGAGAAAGGGAAGGCAGACTCCAATAGGGGCCATAAAAATTGGAGCTCTAGTGATGTTGCAGCTCCCCATTGGAGTCTGCCTTCCCTCTCCCTCTTTAACGCGTGGCCTTGAGACGCCACGTTAAAAAACAAGTGTGGTAAAAGAACTCCAGTGTATGAAATTGAAAATATAGAACATCAAGATTGTAAGTGTTACTAGTTGTTCCAGCGATAATGATTGGCACGGAGTTTAACAGTCGCATACCATAGCCATTCCCCTATGCCGAGAACATCAAAGACATAGGGTGGTGAAGGAACACAGAAAAAATAGCAATGTAAATAAAACTTTGTAAACAAAAAATAATACCCAAATCACCTAATAGGAGCTATTAAATGCCTGTACACGGGAACCATAGCGTGCTTAGATATAAACGGTAAATTAACGAAGGGAATTTCCACAAATAAAGGAGTGAGACAAGGATGCAGCCACTCGCCAACAATTTTTAATATTTACATGAACGACATGTTCAGATCATGGAAAGTGCAGGTAGGTAAAGGAATTCATCTAGCAAAAAATGTTAACTTTAACTCACTATGCTATGCCGGGGACCAAATTATCTTGCAAGATAGTGACGACAAACTAAAATAAGCGGTGCATATTTTAAATAATATTGCGAAAAAATACAATTTTAATATTTCGATCAACAAAACAAAAACAATGGATTTTAAAGACAAATTCGCAGTTAAAATCAAAATGGTAATTGACAAAAGTTTAGAACAAGTGAAGCATTTTAAGTACTTAGGTTGCTATGTTACTTATGAAAAAGATATGGATTTGGATGATAAATTAAATAATTTTAGAAATATGTGTGGAAAAATTCATAGGAATTTAAAAAATAAAACACGTAAAGACACACGTATAAATTATTTTTAATTCTATTGTTGTTCCTGTACTTTTGTATGGAAGTGAATCGAAAGTAATCTTGGAAAGAGAGAAAAGTGAAATTCAGGCGGCGGAAATGAATTTTCTCTAAAATGAAATACTCTAGGACACACCTTCCTAGATAAAAAGAGGAATGTGGATATAAGGTAAGAGTTAAATGTCACACCTGTGTTAGATAAACTACGTACCAATAAGAAGAAATGGGGGAAAAGTGTGCATTTGGAAAGCATGGCGCATTTTGGAAGAAAACACAATTTTATATAGAACAGTAATAGTTTCGTTTTATTTTTTTTCTGGGTCTTTTATCCAGCCGACAGCCGGTTACCCTTAACGCACATTCACTCATACACTAGACACCAACACACTTGTGGGCTCCTCTGACCTGGGGTCAGCAGAAGGCCAGGCCCTTTGCGACAACACTTATATGAAAAATAAGAGACCGTAGCTAAACTATGTCTAAGGCGAGACTCTAACCCCAGACCTTTAGGATCGAAGCGTTGAGTCGGTACACGCTATTTTCCACCTCAACTCTATCCAAGTCAGCAGTATTGTATTAACTTACATTATTTGATTTGATATTATTGCATTTCTTTAAATGTTACTGATTTAGTAGGCACGGTCTTATTATATCTTAATAGAGGTCTATCACGGTCTTAATAGAGCAACCGCGAGTATTATAATTAAATGATGTTTATAGTACAATAAACACAATAAACATTGGAACAATTAAATGTGAGTCTTATGTCAGACAACTGTGATCACTATCCTATTGAAAAAAGATTATGTAATGAATTCGTTGAGTTTTTAATTTATCCTTAAATTACAAATTACATTAATCCTCAGTACCATTGGTTAACAATCATATTATTCCATTATAGAAGTTAATTGTAGTGAAGTTCAGAAAATAAATATTTGTTTGTAGATCTTTTGGCAAAAAATTCCTTCAGTATTTTAAGCGTAATATTTCTCAGACGTATTTACTTCTATTAGCATTGTCAATAACTGACTTTATTGGGCAATTGAAATTAAAACCTCCAAAATATTTCTTGAAAACAGTTTCACGGTTCCGTGGTTTGTGTAACTTTTAGTTTTGTGGTTAAACAACTTCTCTTCGTACACGCATACTGCTTCACGGGTAATTGTCTCTCTTAATCTTTATGACGCTGACTTCCCTCTGTGTGGTTCTTCGCCAAGTTTTTGGGAGACTTTCTTATACAAACTACATTTACACGTTACGTTTGTATTTCTCGAATGGGGCAAAGTTGGAGATACGTGTAAACACACTTTCCCTTCTCAAACTCGTAAAGCAAATTTCACAGTGACTTCTACTAAACTTGACATTTTGATGGCAGAGAGAAGCGTACTCATAAAGGAGTATACTACTTCTTTTCTTTAGTTTCTCATTCTGAGGCTGAGGTAGCTGAAACTTTAAAAAATATATTGTACCTGTAGTTATGTTAAGCGTTATTTGGTGCCATATATATTTTATCCATGCCATATTTTCTGCTAATTTGTTTTCAACTCTTCTTTTCTTTCTCGAGAGTTCTCCTGCTTTTCTTACCACAGATTATCTAACACGAAAATATCTTCGTATACTAGTTTCTTTCTACCGTCTTCCGGATATTTATATTGCTACACTATCTTCTATTTTCTTTTAATGTAAATTCATTTTTCAATTTTTAGATGTGTTACTTTATTTTCTACCTTCCAGTTTTATCTCGACTCCACATAACACATAATAATTTAATCGTAGTTTATGCAACTAGTTTATAGTGTTACGCTTTATTGTCTGAGTACATGTTTTCAAAACGAGCGACGGTAGAAATTAGTTTTCTAATTTGTACGAATGCAATAAAGCAACTTTATAAACGAGTTGCAAACTATTTTTTTACAACAGCTTTATAATTTTTTAACAGAATCAAACATAATTCTAATTTAAGGATGAAGTCCAACTAGAATGCGGCATAAACGGTTGTAAGGTAGTGAATCTAAGATTCACGATAAGTCATGGATTAGGTTTACATATATATATATATATATATATATATATATATATATATTATTGCGCCTACAATTAACGAAACGCGTCTCCAAGCCCCTTAAGGGCATTGAGCGCTTTGCACTTGGGAGGAATCCTCCTTTAACTTGCGCGCTGGGGTATAATCCTTCATTAACTTTATCTGTCATGTCACGTCACGTCGCAGTCAGTTGTCTAGAGGACCACCAGGTTGCATCTCCGCGTACGCGCTCCTGCGTCACTACCCAGCGGCCAGAATTAGGAAGGAATAAGGATAGGGGTAGGGTTTAGGACACTTCACAGGGGTTGGACTAGCCTTTGGAAAGCAGCAAAACTCGTTTTGTTGGTACAAATTTCATATGAGATTCAACGGGAAATGAACCCAGACCTCAATGGTGAAAGGCTAGGGGCTTATCTATGTGTCACGAGCGAGCTTTTTGTTACTGTGTATACGACAAAGATATAAAGAATATTCAAATACGTTAGACAAAATAAATATTTTGCTGCAAAATGTTTTCTCATAAAAATGAAGAAATTCTTAAAACATTCTTCAAAGTGTATCTATGTTTTAAAGTTATGGTATGCAATACGTTCGATTTAAAATGTAGATTCCATTGATCTGGTAATGGGGGCCAATAAACATATTTTCCTTATACATGACTGGCGTTTAAAAACCTCACATACGTATCGTGCTTTTTAAGATTTTCGTTAGATAAAGCAATTTCGACCGAATTGTTACGAAGCCAAGTCGTAAAAGAGAAATGTTCTTTTTCTGTCGGCACTAAAAAATGCTGTGTGCTTTGCCTATTCATGTTGATAATACTTCAAAGAACGTAAGCCATTTATTCCCTGAAATAAAAAGGAAATAAAACTGTCAATACACAATGGGTTGTTTTGAAATACAATATTCTTCGTCTTATCTCTTCGATTGGGAAACATCACGAAAGAGACATAGTCCTTTATTATGCATATACTTTCATAAAACACAATGGCTAAAAATTGTAATAAATGCGTTAGCACAACATACTGTGACATACCAGATTGTCACCAATATGAAATTCAGCGAATTGTATTAAAAATAACACGTTATTATAAAAAAGACGCTGGTTGTCATGGTACCGGAGTGCAAGATATAAACAATGTTCATTATTTCAAAAGCGGACGATTAGCAGCAACCGTGAGTTATTGGTCAAAAATAATGACGTAGATGACGACGCGAGGTAGATCGCATAATTTTGTTTTAAACAAGAGAGTAAAGGATAAAAAAAGTTGGCGTGTTGAAGATTCATTCGATCTCTCGACACGATAGCGATCGGATCAGGGTGCTAGATATATAGCAGTTTACTTCAACATAGAAAATTTACGTGAGTTCGGACGTGGTGATTTGTCGTTGTTAATATTCAAAAGATAGAACTCAGAAATTGTTTTATACGAAGTGAACAGTGAATGCCAAAAGTGGGACTTATATTTTATTAAGCGGACAATGATAATCGAACTTAGTCTCCGATGATAGGAACCCGATGATAACTTGGTGAACGTATATGCTAATATTTTAACTGCACTTAAGTTTTTTTTTAAGATTTGCTTAGGTAATGAACAATAAGGAGTATTAAAACTTGTAGTAATTCAAGCAGGGGATGGAAAGCCAAGTGTACATAGTGGTTTATGAGAAGAAACGACAAGATACGGATTTGGTCGGTAGCAAGAAAGAAGATTGGACGGGGCCCATTGCTGAAGTCTACGGGGAGACATCCTTTACCAGGACAGCGTCCAAGATTCTTATGGATAACAGGTTCTATAGCGCTATAGTAAAGGTCATGACCAAAAAGAATGATACACTTTGTTACTAAAATTTATAAATAAATTCGTCATTTGTCATTGGTGAAAGCTGATTATCATTTGACGTCACGCGCAATCCAGTAGGATATTTAAATCTTGCATTTCAGATTCCACGCTTCTTCGTATGGAGGGGGGGCGAATCAAGTAATCGTAAGTATTCACGGTTATTTCGGTAAAGAACCCGCCGACTGATTCAGCAACGGAGTTATAATTAAATATATTAATTTGGGAGCTCATTCTCGCAACCATTTCCTGGCGCCCATTTATATTTATTAGAACCACGAAAACAGGTTACAGGAATTTGAGGGCAGCAAGATGGGTATATTTCAATATCAATATGCTTTCCCTTTTAAACGTTTTCAAATT
The DNA here is from genome assembly GCA_011170035.1 of Teleogryllus occipitalis. Classification (NCBI taxonomy): domain Eukaryota; kingdom Metazoa; phylum Arthropoda; class Insecta; order Orthoptera; family Gryllidae; genus Teleogryllus; species Teleogryllus occipitalis. The sequence continues at coordinate 9,738 of BLKR01006319.1, forward strand.
GCTTCAGTGAGAAACCGAAAAATGTTTAACTAATCATTCGAAGAACATCAGTAAACTGAAACTGCAAATATCTTTCTAGAATTTGATTCTTCTGAATCACAATCAACATCCATATTTCAAATAAATGATTATATAGAAAGTTGCGATAAAACTAGTATTCGTGTGCTTTTTAGAACAACGAAAACAAGGATTTTACGGAATTTATTCTTTGTAATTCACGTATGTGGAGTCTATATTGTTCCGAGTCAGATACAATGTCAATCTTTTCATTTACGATATTCCAGTTCAGAGAAAATAATATAGGTATAGTTCAGAGTAAGTTTATTGTATTTTTGTCATTTCAAAGCAACTTTTATTTGATATATTTAAATTATTACTCAGAAATTCCTTGTAAAATGTAATAATTCAGAGTAACGCAAAAATAATAGATAGTTTAAAATATGGATAATAAAACTCAAGGAAGAGATTTTGAAACATTACTACAGAGAATCTCTGAATACTTAATAAACTCTAAATATTTATTGCTTTTGTAAATATTGGGTAACCTATATTCTTTAAATAAATACGTATCAACGTTGGCATATTGAATCTCGTGATACAATGCAGATAAATATAACGGAATTTATAAACTTGAAACAATTTCACCTCAAAACATTTGTTGGAACATCCTTTCAGCCATATAATCCAGCTATTTCAAGCAAGATATCTGTAATGACTTAAAATTATCATTTTGAAGAATGTGTTGTTCCAGAAAAAAAATGTTTCAAAGGGAGTGTCCACAATAGATCTGTGAGATCCAAGCCATGGCAATTTTACGATCCTGAATTATTGCGAAACATTAATCGTTTGATATTTCGTGTATTCCTTTATTGTACTATTCTAAGAACGTCTACTTTTATATTGTTATAATTTCATCGAATCATTTCCCATGAGCATGTTGAAACTTGATAGTTACTCGGTGCAATATCTGTGAGATAAGATGCGTGCACTGGCGCTAGTGGATTGCAAGCTCCTCGCATAAGCGGTACGTGTCATGGTATTATTTTCACCCGTGTCTATGACAAGTGCCTATTCAGAAAATGTAATAATTTGCCTCATGTAAATTTCTTACCAAAGGAAAGATGTGCAGGAGACGTCTGTAGGGAAATCAACAAAGGGGAATATTACCAAATTAAATAGGAAAAGATACAAAGACTTTCTAAATATTTTTGTGAAACAGTAAAAAATATATTTGTTTAGAACTTCCCAAAATAATTCATGGAAATTGTATTTAATATTATTGATTAGATTAATAAGATATTTAAAGATTTTTGTGTGTGCATTGTCGATTTTTACCTTTCTCACCATAAGTATTCTAACAACTATTCTTCAGTATAAGATGCATTAACAATTGCATTGGGGGGACATGTACAAACTGAATAACATACGTATTTCAGTAAATGGACCTTCAGTTCATTTGCATTTACAAAAAGGTGCAGCTATATCTCAGAGATACATTGTGGGCACTGGCGTGAGTCTACCCATTACGGGTACTGCCCGGTTAATTTTATTTATGATTTTGCCTTCCTCACCATACTTTGTTATGTTTTGTTCCATATTGCCTTTCTTTATTTTGATCTAGTCCGACCTACAGTAAAAAAATATTGAATAATCTTCAAAATCTGAGAACAAAAGTAAATGTTACATAGAAAAGGTAATATAAATGACACATTTCCAACAGAATTAAATGCATTCTACAGAGTGAAGTTGCTACAATAAAAAGCACTTAAAATGAAGTACAAAAAATTCAGGAACCAGAAATATCTCATAGCAAAAAGAAGCCAACAGTATTGTAACACGCAAACTCTCAAACACTGTAATTTGTGTGTTGATTGAGCTTAATTTTGTCATTTGTAGCTCATCTCTTAAGCTTTAGCTGTAGCGATTTTTGTATCAGTTTCTTTTCCGGTATTCATCAGTTGGTGATTCAAAAGTGTACGATACTGAAGTATTGGCTCATCAAATGTCGGTATGGGGCGCAAAGAAAAGGAAACAAGTAAAGAAGAGAGAAAACTAGAGATGCTACATAATGACACAGATTTTCTCGTAGTGAAGTTTTCTGATTTGCTTGGTGTGGTCTGGCTTTAAAGTTTTGCTCCATTCTCTGGCCAGCTGCCCAAAGTACAGTTTTTGACATTTTCTCAACATTTTGCTTTCCTAGTAGTACAACCGAAATATTACTCCAAGAATATAAAAAAAATAATAAAAACTCGTCCTAAATAGAAGTTTTCATTGAAAAATTTGAAGCGGTTTTTAAGAAAATGGTGATTAAGGATTACTGTAAATGAGAAATTTAAAGCTCTTTTTCACAGGAATCTATTGAGTTTTCGAAAATGTTCGTTTACAATAATTTAAAGCACATCTACTCACAATGGTAATAATGCATACAAATAGATGAAAATATCCTTATTAACGGAGTGAGAGGTATTTAAATAAATATATTTGTATAATTTTTGAAAACAAACAAATAAACTTTACTTCATATTATACAGTGCTATTAGCACTTTTCATTAAAAAAATTGAGAGCGAGTTTTGAGAAAATGGCGTTTGAGCATTTCTGAAAATGCGGAATTTTGAGCTCGATTCTACAGAAAACGGTTAAGTTTTCGAGAAACTTTATTTGACATTATTTAAAGCACATGTACTCATAAATATAATATTGTGAAGAAATTGTCTTTAATGTAAATATTACCGACGTTAGAGACAAGTCAAAAAAATTTCATATTTAAAACTTTTGAAAAACAAAAGAATAGAGCAATATGGCGTTTATGTCATGGTATAGTTTTTGAGAAAATTGCTTACATTCTCCAAGGACCGTAATCCGTACGATCCTTATGGCCCACCTTCGCCTTTGCGCGGGAACGCGGAGGTAGCTATCCGCTAGGTGACATTGGCTTAATTCTCCATGCCAGTTGTCTCCATGCCATGAAATTGTTTAATGCGAAAGTTTCACTTTAGTAATTTTGTCTTACGAAGGTATTTTATTTTACTAAGAATTTTTGTATGAATACGCGGAATTAAAGTTTACGATCCTAGCTCCTATCATTATATTCTTCATACTCGTAGTTTAATATCCATCGTGACATAATTTATTCTCAATATTACTATTAACCAAAACATTGATTTTTTCCTGTATTAAACAAATTAACTTACTTAAACTCAATTCATTTCAATTTACATGGATCTGAATAATAATTTTCCCCAATTTTAGTGCAGAGAGAATCGTTCTCATTTGATTATTTTAAACCTATTCACAAATATGGTGGCTAGATGAGTCAAATTAATGTTATTTCACAACTGCCTTTATGTCAGTTATTATTAGGATATCACTCATTCCAAACGATTATGTGCTTTTGTTATAATTTAACAAGGAAAACTCGTGGGACAGATTGCTCAGATAAAGTACTCAGAGACGTTTCAATAGCAATGGTTTATTTTAATAATTTAATATGAAGACAATATATTTATTGATAATTGTAATTGTTCTTACCTCTGTACGAAGTGCCCTCTTGGTGGGAGATACCTGGTTAAAACATAATGAAAACTCCGCTAGACGACGGTACGTCGGCGCCGGATCTCGCCAACTAACGGAGGAAATCTCACAGAACCTCCAGAGCCAACCATGCACTACACTTACGAGAATAATGAGCCTAGCAGTTTACTTGGCCAGGATACTAACAATCAGTCATTCAATTGTTCCTCCCCGCCTCACTTCGATTGGCCACAATGGGTCTCTTCTGTCCTCTCCAGTCCCGCCATCCTGTCAGCAAGTGTAGCGTCCCGCAATACCGTACTACATTGCGGGTTGCATTATTTTCCCTTCTACACTTCAACCCTTCATGTAAAAGTGTCTGAAAAATCCTTTCTTGGACCTACAACACAATGCATCATGCAATATAATAGAAATATACTCAAGGGAACTATTCAAGTCATATTTAAACAGGTTTTTAGCTGGCCAAATAATTTGCTCGGCGAATATGTCAGTCAAAATATCATTGTTCTTTTTATGTCTACCTATGTATATTATATGTAGGTTCTCGCAGTTGCTCTGACTTGCCCGACCCCAACAAACGGGTCACGGACAGTGCATGATCTTTTCTTCCTCCTGATTGATTGATTGATATTTTCGTGTTTCCGGGAGCGTTATTAGTCCCGTAAGTGTAGTGCGTGTTTTTTGACAGTTGGCGGTGATCTTTCTCCGCTATATGGCGAGATCCGGCGCCGACCTACCGTCGTCTAGGCGGTTTGACCCTAACCAGGACTCTCCCAGCAGCGGGGCACCGCCCTAGCCGGGACAAGCTCTAAGCCCCCCACCGGTCTCCCGGAATATGTGGTAGTGTAGTGCATGTTAGTATAAGTGAGTGTGTAAGGGGAGAGGATAGGACAAGGAAGAGGAAGGACAGATCGCGCGCGGTCCGTGGCCCGTTTGGTAGGGTACTGCTCCGGCTTTCGCCTGATGTTGATCGGAGAAACCACGAAAAACTACCAATCAGAGCAGCCGGCCGCTAGAATTCTCCTTCAGACAGCGACTAAATTCGACCTAGCTGAAAAGCTAGTGTCGAAAATCTTTCCGCCGTCACGACTGGAAATTACGACTTCCCGGCCAGAGGCGCTGCAGTGACATCAGTTGATGCAGTGAGCTACCGCTCCCGGTTTTTCTTCCTCTTCCTTGTCCTTTCCTCACTCTTTACGCAGAGAGTTTCAAGCGCTACACTACCACTCTCGTCTAGAGCTGAGAACTTGTTCTCGACTGGGGGGGGGGGGCTGCTGGTGGGAGATTCCTGGTTGGAGAAAGCCCGCAAGTCGACTTGTAGGTTGGCGCCGGACTTCGCCATCTAGCACCGAAATATCACCTCCCTCACCCGTGGTAAAACAGGAACTAAAGAACGAAACTAATGGCCAATTGACGCATCCGGGTACATCAGTCAATCAATCTAATCGTCTAGAATGATTGTAGGACTTTTTAAGCTTACCAGACTCAAAATGGCATCGCTTGCTTTGCGCATGGTAAGTTTAAGCGTTATCACCTAATGTTCGCTGCACTGCACCAGCGCACCAGATGTTGCGACATATTCCCTTTTTATGCCAAAAGGAAGTCTTTTGTTATTCGTTTTTACTTTCTTGCTATCGCTACCGCTACCGCGGTAGAAGGAAGGTTCTGTGATATTGCGCGAAAACGGCAAATTTTCTGCAGAAAATATCTTATTACAGTGTCCTGGCAACGACAGAGTTGATAAATTCAGATGTTAAATTTAGAAAAAAATACAACTCTACAACGCAGTGTAGCCAGAATCCGTTTTTGTGGGTCTTAGATACCGAAAACTGATTGACGACCAAACGTCTGTCCGTCCGTCTGTTTTTACAATATTTAATACCAATAACAAGGGTATCTTACATTTCTATTCATATTGTTCTTGTGATTCCGCTTAAATGAAATTGAAATTCACAACCACAATTAATATGTTATTAACTGTTTTTGAACTGAATTATATTAAACCATTCAGTCACGTTTTCTCTCTCAAAAAGCAATTCTGTTGATGAACCAAACGTATCATATTATCTAAAATTTACATCACAAATTCTAAATATTCGTCTTGTTTCTTGGAAATAAAAATATCTTGACTTAACAATTTAATTTCGAATTAAGTGCCTACATGTTGTTTATTAGGTGTCGTTTCGTGGCAGTTCAATGCCTTTCAGGAATGTTGATTTTGTTATCAGTGTTCAAAGAGGTATACATTTCCAGGAAAACTTTTTAGTCCTGTGTCATCTTTCTCGGAAATGTTTTTGACGCAGCGCATTCCTGATACTTCCCAGAACACTTTCATCTCCAACGTTCCATATTTAGAGTCCATACAATTTCAGAGAACTGACCTTTATTAGTCGAAATCAGAATTATTCAAGTAGACATGTCTCTCAACAATGAAAATTTAATTTACTTCTGTGAGTTTAATTATATCAAAAAGGCGTTAACATTTCCGTAAACACATCTTAAAATGCTATTCCGGAAATTAAGATTACCTTTCAACAGTGGACTAAAATGCGGATGGTTTTATCGGTCTAAGGTCTTTTGGTTTCACTTTTAAGATTTCTAATTGTGGCAGTTAAAACAATCCGAAAATTAACTTAAACATAATCAAATGTAGATCACTGATTTAAATGAAGTCTGCCATTCTCCTGGCATGTACGGCTATTTTCGACGACGAGATAAGAGATTTTAGACACTGCACCTACTTTCTTGTTAAATATTAGAATAACATTTTTTATATTTCCATTATTCAGCTTTGAACAAATCAAGCGAATAGATTTTCTGACTGTCCCACAAGTTTATTGGTCGATTTTTTGCTACTTACGTAATAAAAATTATGTTCTTTCTTTTCTTTAGAACGAGGATTTTCTGACTTAGAGCCCTACAGATGCAATAAGTTCTTAGAAAACTGCAAAGTTCCTGTATCTTTCTGAGAGTTTTGCTTCCAAGCACGGTCACATTTGCTTTCAAAGACAGTTCATGATACGCCCGTAATTAATAGAGAGTTTGCCCAAGATAGAATACTCTAATTACGGAAATTCTTATTACAAAAATTAACCTGTTGGAATTTTGAATAAGAATTATCAATATAGTTATAATGTGAATCTATATAGTGAAAAGAGGGAAAATGAATCCCACAAAGAACTTTCACCATTTACTACAAGCATTTATTTTAAACAACTGCATTCTGGTACTATGAAAAAATAGTTTGAATGGTTTTAGTACACAGTGGTACTATTTTCGCTATTTCTGAACAAAAACTCAAATTATGTAGTGTGAAATTACAGTTTTTATTTCAAAACAACCAAATTAATTTCGTAAGAAATTGTTGGAATTTCGAAAGAAAATTGTCATTTGATTTATTTTGTCAAAAACCAGTTAAAATCATGTAAAGTATGAAGGAAAAATATTTAATCTTCTCACGTTTCTCGAGGTACAGTATTCCTATCTTCACTTTTTTACTACTTACTAATATATTGCTTCATTTTATAGAATTCTGATTTTGAATTTTTAATAGCATTTCCAACTCTCAAAAATAATTAACTATTAGATCCATAACATATTAAAGACTTTTTACACAAAGACACGAGGAACACTCGACACCGTTTATAGTGAACTTCTGGGGATTAACATATTTGCTTCACTATATCCGAGGTTCATTATATCCGATTATGTCAGAATTAAGTAGAATTCCTCCATAACGATTGATTTTACTTATACTGAGATACAGAAAAATACATTAACGGAACGAACTAAAAATTTTAATATTTTTATTTGTCCTTCATAAAGTAAATTACTTTCAATTGTTTGCTTCCTGCTTTTCCATTAGTAATTTCTCCAGGTCCTTCTCCAGAGTTGATGCTATCTCCATACTAGATTCTTCATTTTCCTCTTTGTTTAAGTATCATAATGCAGTCTTTACACTCTTCAATACCTCTTGAACTGTTGACACCGACTCACTCACCGATGTCCCTTTTAGTCGTCTAATAACATATGAGATGCTTTCGGTACCGGGAAGGTGCAAGAGACTAATGAAATCAATCGCTTTCCGTAAGGCACGAAGTATATCGCCAGGCTGTGACAGTCACGTGCTTCCAGTTACCTACGTAGTAGTGGTTGGTGTAGTAGTAAAGCAACGCGCTTTATCCCGCGAAATATCAAAGGACACCAAGATTGGAGGTAGAGCAAACAATCGCGCTTCGGCGCCGCTAGTTGTTGCCCACGCAGGACATGGCCTTTGCTTCCTTAGTGAAACTGAGTGGCATATGGTGCCCATTCCGGGTCCGCTAACTTCACTTCGAGAGAGATTTCTTCGATTATGCCCTTCCGCGGACGATAGTTTTCAAATTTGCTAGTGTTGGAATTAGAGACTTCGAGACGTTATATTCTGTTCCAGGAGGGAATTAATTTTCAGGATGTTGTATTACTTACGTTCACTATAGCCTAGGTTCAGGTTCACTAGAACCGACTCTTCTTATAATTCTATGTAATGTGAATGAAACGGGACCAGTGATTAAGTTCACTATAACCGAGGGTTTACTAATCCGAGTTCACTATAACCGAAACATACTGTACTTCATGGTCATCTACTCCATGGAACTTCGCGGTTCCGATCACTTCCTGAATATCTGCTTCGCTGCTTGGCGTTTCGATACTATCATACAAATATCACTCCTTATTGCCCCTAATTCTAAAATGCCCTCTTTATGTGTAGAAACGATGATGAATGACGTAATGTCGTACGTTTTGTACTACAATAATTTTGATTTCTTAAAACAAGAATAATTACAGAGGATAACGATTTTATATTCTAACTCATTGTCATATTTAAAGTTCGGTGCTTTAGAGACCCTGCGTCTCCTTATTCCGCGTCCCCAAGATACATCCACTTCCCGGCGAAATGCAAGTGCTGACATTTTCCTGGCCCAAAGATTCGGTGCTTGAGACTGCTTCATGTTGCGTGTTGCAGTCTGCGTGTTCTAAATATAGAAAACCATCCTCATAAACTCTTTAAAAATATTAAACTTTAAATACAAAATAACAGATTTAAAACCTAAAATAATACTAAATTTTAATTAAATAAAATCATAAAAAGTAAGAAAAGATTCTAAAACACAGTTATGAGATTGTTCCATTTACCTACCAAAAGTGTGCTGTGCTAGTGAACATCGTTCTTCATTTCCTACATCACTGATTTTTAATTTTTTAAATAACATCTTCAACACTAAAAATATGACAGGTGCCGATTAGTTCCTAAATATCTGCTTTGCTGTTTAGGGTTACATCTTTCTACAATATCACTCCTTATCTCAACCAATTCTACAATGACTATTTCCGTTTAGAAACTATTATCATACAACATATTTTAAAAGAATCATTCTTTTTTTTTGTTATTTATTCAAGGTCGCATCAACTTCTAGGTCATTAGCGACCACTATTGGTGTTAACGTTATGACAACTGTGACGATGAAACGATACAGTGATAAGGCCTGAAAAGACGAACACAAATACAACCATGCGCGAGGCGGAACTCGAACCCGTGACCCTTCGGTCCGAAGTCACTACGACACTACTTCCTTAGCGGTCTCGGCCACCGTATCGGCGAATCATTCTTATTACTCTAAAAAAGTCCAATTCTAAAGAATAATGAACTTCTATCCTACCTCCTTATCACATTAAAGATATTATACTTTAGAGACCCTATGTTTCCTCACTCCGCGACCTCAAGATACATCTACTCGGTGGCTCCCTGCAAGTGCCGACATCTTCCTGGCTCTCCGCTTCAGCGCATGGCTCCGTTCCCGCGTAGGAAAAGCCTCCGTGACACTCGTCCTTCATCCTAAGAGAGAGGGAGAGAGAGGGGGAGGGAGAGAGCAAGCGTTCTTGGAGGGCGAAGACACGGCTCTCATTAATTCTGTGAATCTGAGCGATAGCATCGCCCGCGCTTCGCAACCGCCCCGCCTGGCACCGCCCCGCGGGCGACGAGCCCTTGCCCTTCCCTTCGCCCTTTCGTTCTTCACCTTCTCGCCCCGGGCGATCCGGGTGACGAGTGGCGAGGCGCAGTGGGCAGAAGGTGAGACGAAACGGTCCTAACAACTCGATACCGAAATAATCGATACCGTGAGAGTGGCTCAGGGCATTAACTGATGTCTCTACCGCGCCTCTGACAGGGATGTCCTGGGTTCGAAACCAATTAGTGGCAGGTTTTTCGACACTAACTACGTTGCTGGATAGATTTCAGTCACTGACTGGGTGAGAAGCTCTGATCGGTAGTTTTCGTGGTTTCTCCAATCAACTTAGCGGGAGAGGTGGCTCAGTGCATCAACTGATGTCACTGCAATGCCTCTGACTGAGAGGTCCTAGGTTAGAGCCTTGACAGTGGCAAGATTTTCAGGACTGGCTTCCCTGCTACGTCGAATTCTGTCGCTGTCTGGAGGAGAATTACAGAGGCCGGCTGCTCTGATCGGTTTTCCGTGTTTTTTCCAATGAACACCAGACGACTGCCGGAGCAATCCCTAACAAACGGGCCACAGACCACGCGCGATCTTTCCTTCCTCTTCTTTGCACACTCCTCTCCCCTTAAACACACACACACTAGCATGCACTACAGCACCACACACGCCGAGAGACCGGTCGGGGACTTAGAATTTTTCCCGGCCTGGGCGGTGCCCCGCTGCAGCGGGGCACTGGTGCCCACCAGCGCGCTGGTGGGAATACCTGGTAGAGAAAAACTCCGCTTGCTGACGGTAGGTCGGCGCCGGATCTCGCCAACCAAGAGGGAAAAATACCCGCCACCTATCGATGAAAAAAACATGCACAACACCTACGGGACTAATGACCTCAGAAGTTAACGCGCACGGAATCAGTAATCAATCAATCAGACCGAGACTGTGAGAGTGGCTCAAGCATCAACTCATGTCACTGCCGTACGTCTGACTGGGAGGTCCTAGGTTCGAAACCCGTTAGTGGCAGGTTTTTTACACTCACCACGCTGGTCGATTTTAGTCGTTGTCTGGAGGAGACTTCTTGCGGTCGGCTGCACTAATCAGTAGTTTTCCTTCGTTTCTCCGGTCAACACCAGGCGAATGCGGGAGCAGTACCCTAAACAACGGACCACAGACCGCGCGCAATTTTCCTTCCTCTTCCTTGTCCTATGCTCGCCCCTTAGTTACAAACACACTTACATGTACAACCCTGCCACGTATGCCAGGAGACTAGTCGCAAGCTTAGAGTTTGACCCGGCTGGAGCGGTGTCCCACTGATAGGAGATACCTGGTTGGGAAAATCCCGCTAGCCGACGGTAGGTCGGCGCCGGAAAGCGGGACAAGATCACCTCATCTCCCGAAGAAAAACATACTCCACACTTACGGGACTGATGGCCTTAGCAGTTGACACGCTCGGAATTGCTAATAAATTAATCAGTCTATCCAAGCCGAGGGAATATTTAGAGTTTCCGGACGCGTCAATAGCTGAATTAGTCGAGTAAATAATAATGCATGCAATATTCTAGAAAGTGGCGGTGCCAATTTAAAACTAGTACAAACTATATCACTCGTGCCTACACTTCGATTTGCGGGGATATTCCCTCTCATGTTGTCTCTCCCAGAGACGCAGCAAAAATATGGGAGAGAAGCTCTTAAGCTCCCAACTGACCACCCGGTGTTTATGGTAGTGTTCTGATCAAATTGTAATTAATTATTTCTCTAAAGAAATTGATCATGTCGTACTGGGTAATGTACTGATAGTTTTGTATGTGTAGATATGACCTCATAAGAGAGATTATTAATTTGAAGGAGTGATTTTTTTAGATATAATGCTCGAACAACAGAATAATACAAACAAGATATGTTCGATTTTCCTATTTAATTCAAGAAAACTCACTAATGTACCGCTTTTACAATCTTCACAAAATCTAAAAATAAACAAAGGATAAGTCATTCTAAAAATCTTAAAATCCAAGAACAATGTACACTTTTTTGAACAATATCCCTTAATGGATTAGAAACCGAAAACAATTGTCCCTTTAGTTTGCATTTATATTTTACAATCATCGTCCTTTCCTGTTAATTCCACATAATTCTTCTTTCTTTAAGAAGTTACAAAATTCAATTTGTAACATAATTACAAAATTATTTTAAGAGTTACTAATTCTTGTTGCATTTATTTTGTACTCTTTTGTTTCTTTCTTAACTAGTCGGAAATTACTAACTTCATTATCAATCGTGGTAGCAAAAAAAATGATAGAGAGAGGGAGAGAGAGTGACACAAATATTATTTGAATTATGTCTTATAATGAAATTGACTATTACCTATTATTTCGTTGAGAATATAAAGGTTTCCTAACATAATATATAAGTATAAGTATCGGAATCATTGATGATTGCAGACCTGCAAAATGGCACGACAACCGAGTTTACATCGTTTGCTCAAGATATTTATAACAGAAAGAGTAAGCCATATAAGCCATAAAAGTCATGATTGAAATACGAAAGCACATACATGTGGTGCACAGTGATTTTAATTTCTTAATATTCGTTTATTTGATACTTTTTGTCAGAATTTTGATTATTCTTTATGAACTTTGAAACTCTGTTAATGATCATGTTACTTACAATTTTTTTTCATTTTTATGATCTTTTCATTTGAAATACTCGAATATTCCTGAAGTTTTAGAGGTTCTTTTTACATCTAGGCTAACTTTACGAGTCTATTTTGCCTGCATCAACTTCTGCCCACGTACGGACATTCAGTCACCCTCCGCTATTAACGTTTCAAAATACAACGCGTCTGTTAACGATAATGCATTCCTCTACAGTTACTCTTCAAGGGCATCTAGCGTTATAAGACCTCTTCATCAGATTCCACAGCATTTCAGGATCAGCCCGTGATTACCTTGGCTAAACGCGTTTGCATGCACGTTGAAATTATATCCGGCGAGCTGGAGGTAATTCTGTTAATGCTGTTGGCGCGGTAACTACCACCGCTCCGACGATTTCCCGAAACGGCTCATACGTCAGTCAGTTACTCTGGCGCGTTACTCGCTTAAGTTATTGTTCCGCGCAGTGGGTTATTTCTGTGCAGCGCTGCACTGTTATTTTATCTCTGGGTATCTCTGGCCATCTCTGCGCTCTGGGCAGAGTTCAAATATCAGTTAGTGCTTCAAATATTTGTTCTTCTCTTTGCTCTTATTCTTTTTCACATTCTCCCCTATTTTCTTAATTTCTTCTTTATCATTCTCCTTCACCTTTTCCTGTTTTTTTTCGTTTCTTTCTGATCCTCATTCTTCTTTGCTTTTTGTACGTCTTATCCTCATTTCATTTCTACGCCTTCGTGTTCTTCTTCACCTCGCCTTCCTTTTTCTTGTTGTTTCCCTATTTCTTTCTTTTCGTTCTTTTCTTTTCTTCCTCCTGATCTTCCTCTTCTTGGACACTGCAGCGCCTCTAACCGGGAGGTCCTAGGTTCGAGTCCTGACGGCGGCAGGATTTTCGACACTAGCTTTTCAGCTAGGTCGAATTCAGCTGCTGTCTGGAGGAGAATTCTAGCGGCCGGCTGCTCTCATCGGTAGTTTTCCGTGGTTTCTCCGATCAACCCCAGGTGAATGCCGGAGCAGTACCGTACCAAACGGGCCACGGACCGCGCGCGATCTGTCTTTCCTCTTCCTTGTCCTATCCTCTCCCCTTACACACACACTTACACTAACATGCACTACACTACCACATATTTCGGGAGACCGGTCGGGAGCTTAGAGCTTTTCTCAGCTGGGGCGGTGCCCCGCTGGTGGGAGAGTCCAGGTTAGGGGGAAACCCCACTAGCCGACGGTAGGTCGGCGCCGGATCTCGCCATCCAGCGGGGGAAGATCACCGCCATCTCCCGAGAAAAAACATACCCTACACTAACGGGACTAATGACCGAAGTAGTTGACGCGCCCGGAAACACGAAAAAATCAATCAATCAATCAATTCTCTTCTTGGATTTCTTTAGGTTCTTTTCTTCTATTGTGAATGTAAAGATTGTTCTGAAGTTTTTCATTTGAGTCACTTATTTAATTTCACTATGTATCCGATTTTCCTGAGATGTAGAAATTATCTCGGAAAACCTAAAAGGGTTGTTTACGGTGAGCAAACATTATTTTTTATTTTTCAGATGTTAAAATTAATTACTTTTGCTTCGTTCTAATTCCACCATTTTACTATATCTTCACTCTCACTCTTCTTCTAGAGTATTTCATGTACGATATCTTTTTGTGTCAAATTTTTATATTTACAAATTAAACCTATGAAAATATGACTGTCGATGTATGTATGTTTCCAACGTGTAGAAGAAAATTCACTTGTGCGCGATGAAGCAGAATTTTCTTTAAAAACAAAATATTTTCGATAGGCATTAGATGAAAAACTTCTTCAAACTCACATATTTTATGTTGGTATATCTAAAAACGTCTGTGTTAAGGCGGGATTGTAATTTGTAATCATTATCAGTAAACACGTGTTAAACTTTTGGACGCACGATTGAATGCGAACTGCCACGAGTACAGGACATCAGTTGGTGTTCCTGCTGGCGTTGCGCTATTTCTCATCTACTGAAAACTATGCTCTCGGAGCGAATGGACGCTCATGCCATAAAACACGCTCTAATAGAGTTGCGTTGTTACAATTTGGCCTTCTAACGTTCAGCACTGACTTTTTCGATAGAGTCTCTAAATACAGAGTATTGCAACTCCGACATTTATTATCCTCTCACTGGATGGCTGCGTCAGGCAATATGTACTAATTGAAAAATGATAACTATCTGGGGCATGATGAAGATATCCAAATATATTAATATTGATATTGGATGCATTGATGGCTCCCAACAACATATCGTGCAGTTTAAACTCTTCTGGCAACAATAGTTTTCAAACATTGCTAACTTCGCATTTTTTGGTACTTTTATTCACCATTAAACTAATTGTGGTTAAAATAGTTGGAGAAAGAGATTCTGAAGCTCAAGAAAATGTTAGCATATTGTACTTCTCCCTATTCGTCACATATATATTTTACTGCTTTTTGGCGAAGTAAATAAAACTAGATATAAAATGTCGGATTCAGAAGCGAAAAGAAATGCTCTACTCTCTGTATCTAAAGAATAGTTATCTCGTGGCTGCGTCTTGTACTTGGCTACCGTGGAAACTAACTGTACGTAATTGGCTCATTTTCATGAATCTTGAAAACTTAACAAAATATTACATTTAACGTTAAATATTGTCATATTCCTTAATAAATCCTAACAACTGTTATCGTATTTATTCCTGTATATTTCATATTATTGGGGAGAAAATGTTGGCGATACGACGAAAATGTTGGCAACGTATACGATGAAGTTTGGCACTTGCAAACATTTCGCTCGTTGTGTCATAGTTTTAAATGCGAAAATAGTGAATAAAATTTTGAGCACTTCTGAACAATTGATTGGTGGTTTTGAGCGCGTGAACTGCTAAAGTTATTGATCCCGTAAGTGTAGTGCATGTTTCATCGCGGAATGGTGTGGTGATATTCCTACTCTGGAAGATTTGCGGAGTTTTCTGTCAACCAAGTATCTCTTACCAGCGGGCCACCGCCCCTGTCGGGATAAGCTCTAAGCTCCCGACACCGACCGGCCTTCCAACATATGTGGTGATTTAGAGCATATATGTGTTTGTGTAAGTAAGAGATAAAGATAGGAAAAGGAAGGGCAAGGAAATATCTTGAGCTGTCTTTGGTCCGGTTATTAGGGTACTTTTCGTGTTGATCAGAGAAACCACGGATAACTACCGATCAGAGCTGTCGGCTACAAGAATTCTCTTCTAATCAGGGGGTGAATTCGATCAAGCCATGTAGCTAGTGTCGAAAATTCTGCCACTGTCGTAACTCGAACCCTAGGATATCTAACAACGGAAAATTATGCAGTGTAATAACGACAAGTATTTTCTCACGTTTCTTGACAAAACAGCTATTAGAATCCAAAGATCTGAAAGAAGTGTAAATGCGAATTCCCAGCACAGAATTTATCGATTGAAAACATTCTTTTACGCGGTTTTGAATTTGCCAACAACAAATGCCAGTTTTCTCAACTAGAGAATGTAGCACCAAGCATTTCGATGCCTCATCATTAGGGGCGGGTTTTAACGACTTAAACATCGCCAGAAATGAGCAATTAAATGCTTTAAAAATACCACAAAAACTAACAAACACTACGTAAAAACTTTGATCGAAACCAGTTCAGTGAACAACTCAGGCTGTTGGATATGTTATTGATGTAATCGAGAGTTGTTATTTGCGTTCAAGGGAACTCTGTTTGCTAACTTTCGGTTTGGACTATTTTTTACCAGGATATATCTGTCTTTAGTTATGGCGAAATGAACCAAACCAACAGTGGCACTGTTAGGTGTCTCAGGAACTTTGGATTACATACTTACAGCGGCTCAAATTACAATTTTGTAATGAAGAAATCGAATAGGCCATTATGAAATTTTGTGGAAAATTTGTTGCATCTCGTAAATATAATTTGAAGCAATTACCATTAAAATGATGTTAAAATCTATGAAATCAGTTTAAAATGATTTGAAAATGACTGAAGAAGGTAAAAAAACTTATGAATCGAAATCGACGAAAAATGCAAAAAATGGCATATTATTTCCTTTTGTATTAATATAGGCATTAATAAAATTAATTGTTCTAAAGTGAAAAGAAAAAAAAATACATTTGAATAAAATCTGCCTCACACTCATCACCTATTGTTAGCATATTTTATGTAGGGGTTCGTGTTTTACAAAGAAGTTTGTGTTTTCCGAAAATCAAAACTGGAGCGGTGGCCCAAAACGCCGTCTAATCCGGCGAGGGATTGGACGAAATCCAAAATTTTCTTTTTTACATCACATTACAACATTTTTTCCTCCAAGTAAATAATTGTGTCAATAAATTTTAATAATTGTTTCAAGCAGTCACTTTGACTGCTTTCTTCTTTGTATGTAAGAGAGTCGTTGACATCCTTCTATTAGCATATTTTATAAAGAGGGTTGTGTTTCTCAAAGAAGGTTGTGTTTTTCGAGAATGAAACCAAAAGAAGTGGCCCACAGCAGCGCCGTCTGGGGCCTGGGGAGGGATGCGTAAACCAAAACTTTACTTTACTTATATTACAATTTTTTCTCAAAATAAATGAATCTGCCAATTAATTACAGCATTTTTTGAAGCAGTCATTTAACTCTTCCCTTCTTTACAGGTAATATCTTCGTCGACGTCCTATTATTTGGTTATTTTATATGTGTTTGTTTATCAAAGAAGCTTGTGTTTTCCAAAAATCCAATTGGGAGCGGTGGTCCACTGCGCCGTCTGGTGCAAGGGGAAGGGGGCATAAATTAAAAATGAATAAAACTTTATAAACTTATAAAAATAAAAATTAATAAACTTTACTTCTATTACACCTTTTTCTCAAAATAAATAAATCTGTCAATTAATTAGAGCATTTTTTTGAAGTAGTGATTTTCACAGTTTCCTTCTTTGTAGGAACAGCTTCGTCAACGTCCTTCTATTAGCATATTTTATAAAGAGGGTTGTGTTTTTCAAAGAAGTTTGTGTTTTCCAAAAATCAAACTGGGAGCGCCGTCTGGTAGTGGTGGAAGGGGGTATAAACCATAAGTTGACATTACTTATATTACACTTTAAAAAATCCGTCAATAAATTAGAACATTTTCGAAGCAGTCAATTTGACTCTTCCCTTCTTTACAGGTAATAGCTTCGTCGGCGTCCTACTATTTGCATATATTATATGAGAGTTGTGTTTTTCAAAGAAGTTGAGTTTTCTGAAAATCCAATCTGGAGCGGTGGGCGACGGATCCATTTGGAGCCGGGGGAAGGAGGTACCCACCAAACATTAGCGATGTCCTACTATTGGCATATTTTATACAGAGCGGGGGGTTTTTCGAGCCGCGAATCGCGAGCAGTGGCCCACAGCCGCATTGTCTGGTGCCCGGAAGGGGGCGGGGCGCAGGGGCGAGGACTGGTGTCCCGTGGGCGAGGACTGCGCGCGCGCCTAAGCCGATAAGGCGGGAAGCCGCGCCCTCGGGCGGCGAGGACGCGCGAGGACGGCGTGGAATCGGGGCGAGGACTGCGCGAGGAGTGTTTGCGTGGGGGTGAGGACGCGGTTCGGAGCCTGCACGGCCGAACGCCACTTGTGGCGGGGGATAGTGGTGCTCTGTGGGGGAGGGGCGTGCACTTGAGGATCTAGGGGTGGGGGAGGACTGGAAAGTGGTGGCGCGTCGGCTGCAAGTGAGGGTGGGTTGTTGAGGGGAATGCAAAGGGGGAAGGAGGAGGGGTTACGAAAGCAGCTGTCCCAACTTGAAAACTAATATTTTTCTCTATGTTAATCATTTTATTCAAAACTCTTGTCTGACGGAGTCCGGCTGCAGACTTCTTAAACGAGAAATAACACAAACGATTTTCGATGTGTACAGAAGTACACCTATTGGGTACACCGAATGCTTTCGTTTTCCTCCTTTCCCTCTTCTCGCTTTTATTCATACTTTTCTTCTTTTTGTATTTTTTACTTATTTCTTTCCGTCTTCTCTTCCTTTTTATCTTCATATTTTACTGATTGTTTTACTCTTTCACTTGTGGCAGTGGATGGGGTGCAAATGGGGGAAGGGTTATGCACTTAAGGTTGTAGAGGTGAGGGAGGACTGGAAAATTGTGGCTCGTCGGCCACCGCAGGGGAGAGGTTACGAAAGACCTACTACCCTACTTCAAGGAGGAGGGGCTACGAAAGCAGCTCTCCCGATTCGGAAACTAATATTTTTCTGATATCGTAGGCTTCCGCGGCCAGAGTCATGATCTGGGCTGTCCGGGTGACGCCGCGTCGAAGGCTGGGGTGCCGACGTTGGCAGTACAGCCCTGAAGAGGACCGCGATATGTCGGTCGAAACGTCGGCACCCCAGCCTTCGACGCGGCGTCACCCGGACAGCCCAGATCATAATATTTTTCTCTATGTTAGTCACTTAATTGAAACCTCTTGCCTGACGGAGCCTTGCTGTAAATGGACTCCATAAGCGAGGAACGATACATAAATTTTTAGGTGTACACAGAATACACAGTAGAACACATTAAATACTTTCTTCTTTTTCTTCTTCACTTTCTCCTCTCCATATTCTTATTTTCTTCCTTTTCTATTTCATTTCTTTTTTCTTTCTGTCTTCTGTTTTATCCTCATATCGCACAGATTGTCCTACTTCTCCTCGTGTGGCTGGGAAAAAGGTGCTCTGTGGGGTGGAAAGGGGTGGGCGACTAGCGGAAAGTGGTAGCGCGCGTCGACTGCAAGTAAGGGTCAGAGCAATTGGGCGAGCTATTGAGAGGGAATGCAAGGGGTGGGGATAGGAAAGCATATCTCCCAACACCAAAACTAATATTTTTGTATGTTAATAAATTTATTTAGAACTATTATTAATAATATTTCTGGTGATGTTGATACCTACTAATAATTTGAGAAAAACGATATTTTCTTGAAGCAATGTTTTTCATTCTTAATCTTTTCAACCGTGTGGGGCCTGTACCCTGTCAATATTTTCATATTTACGCTCATAATCGCTATGCGTTCAAAAAGATCTTTAAACTTAAAAATATTCATACTAAATATCTTATATCTCAAATTATTCAAAACGATTATCTGTCGGAGTCCTGCTGGAAACAAACTTAAAAAGCGAGAAAGAGTACATACATTTTTATGTATAAACAATATATAGTATTGGAATACATTACATGCGTTCTTCTCCTTATCTTTATCCTTCTTCCTATTATTATTTTTTCTTTTCTATTTCTTCACTTATTTATTTCCGTCTTCTCTTCCATTTTATTTTCTTATCCCACTAATACTATTACTTCATCTTTTAGTTTACCTTCGAATTATTTTTCCTACTTATCTTCCATTTTCTTTCTCTTCTTCCTTCTTCGCTTAGAAGTACTGTAATAATCTCGTATAAAACTTGCAAGATTTGCAACTTTGCAAATCTGACGGCTCAGAAAGATATACGCCACCCCACGCAAGGTATAACATGAACTACACGTAGGAAACTAATGATCTCAGTTGTTGATTCACACGCAAACACCAGATAACCACTCTATTACTCGCCCAGCAACTAATCACATCTAACGCTCGGGAAAAGTGCATTCTGCCGTTCCGGTGGCCAAGGTCACTAAGGCAATAGTGTCGTAGCGATCTCCAACTGAAGGGTCGCGGGTTCGAGTCCCGCCTCGGGCAGCGTTTTATTTGTGTACGTCCTTTCACCCCTTGTCATCACCATATCGTTTCATCTTCATAGTTACCATACCGTTAACTCCAATAGTGGTCGCTAATGACCTAGATGTTGATGCGACCTTAAATAACAACAAAAGTGCATTATTTTATGTACAAATATACACAAAACGGGACAAGTAAAGGAAATCTCTATAAATGAAGCGTAAAGCGCCGGAAAGACCAGAGAGCCGGAAGACATCCACCTGGGAAAAATCCCGCCTGGGCCTCCTAACGGCCTCCGCTGAGTCGCCGAGGGCGCTGGCAGTTGCGTCGGCGGCGATGGAGGGCGATCACCAGCAGGCCGCGCAAACGACGGTCGTTGGGCGCGCAATGGCCAGGTGAGCGGCCCCAGGGCTGCCAACGCAACGCGAATGAGGCGAGACCCCTTAAAGGCGCCATTCTGGAAACGGCCGCCGAATAAGTGAATGCTGATGCTTGCTGGAGATAAAAACATGGCTTTTCTACTCAAAGGAAGATGGGAATGAGATTTTAAAAGTAATCACATTTGATTTGAGTATGTTTTAAAGAAAGCAAATCCAAGTTTTCTACTACAAAAATATATTTGTATGTTGGTATATCGGTTTATATTCGTTTTTTTTCTTAAAGAAAGTGGTGCAAATGACGGTCGTTGGACGCGCGATACCCAGGTGAGCGGCCCCAGTGCTGCCAACGCAAGGCGGACAGAGGCGAAACCCCTTAATGACGCCATTCAGGAAACGGTCGTCGAATAAGTGGATGCTGATGTTCTCTGGAGATAAAAACAGCTATTCTATTCAAAGGAAGAAGGTAATGACACTTTAAAACTAATCACATTTGGTTTGAGTGTGTTTTAAAAAGAAAAAACTAATACAAAAATATACTTGTATTTTGGTATATTGGTTTATATTCTTCTTTTACCCCGAGGAAATTGGTGCAAATGAAAGTGGTGCGACCGAGGAAAGATCGTTGGGCGCCCGATGGCCGTGTGAGGAGCTGGAGGGATACCAACGCAACACCGAATGAGGCGAGAAACAAGAAGAGGGCTTGCCTTTGAATAAGCGAATTCTGAAGTTCCCTAGAGAAAAACAGACATTCTGTAGGTTTTTCAGAATAAATGTTACAAACTTCTATGACATGTAAACAGATCGAAGATGATCACTTTTGCTTGTAAACAAGTGTTTGAAAAGTTTTTACAACAATTGAGGGCATAGGCTTTCACGGCCGGAGTCTAGCTTCTTGGTTGTCCGGGAGACGTCACGTCCTCGCCACAGGAACCAACCTTTCGGCCCCCATTCTGCTATCTTCTGAAATATCCCCCTGAGAAAGGTATCGTAATGGCAGAAGAAACGTTGGCATATGTACCTAGTACGCGGCGTCCCCGGGCAGGCATGTAATATCTTGTAACGAAGTTACAAATGACATTTTCCTCTTAAATGTTTGGCAGCTTTTTCTAGCACGTTCGGAAGAAGCACGCTCTGAAGCAATTGAAAATATTTTGTGTTCGTACTGAACATTAGTGTATGCGAGATGGCTTGGCAATCAAAAGCAAATACAATATGTGTAATTGATAAATCTTAAATGACTCCGCGATTCAGCGCCATCGCATTGGCAACAACACTCAATCTCAAGCCCACCCACAGGAGATCAACTGATGTCACTACCGTGCATCTGATCTGGAGGTCCTAGGTTCGAGTCTCGATAGTGGTAGGATATGCGACATCATCTACATAGGCAGTTCAAATTCAGTTGCGGACTGGAGTATTCTAGCGGCCGGCTGCTCTGATCGGTAGTTTTTTGTGGTTTCTCCGACCAATACCAGGTGAATGCCAGAGCAGTACCCTAACAAATGAGCCACGGACCGCGCGCGAGTTTTCCTACTCTTCCTCCGTGTACTATTTTACCCCTTATTTACATGTACTTGCATACGCTACACTGCCACACATGCTGGGGGACCGGGTTGGAAGCTTACAGCTTTTCTTGCCTGAGGCGGTGCTCCGCTGGTGGGATTCCTTGTTTGAGAAAACCACGGTAGGTGACGGTAGGTCGGCGCCAGTTATCGCCATCCATCGGGGGCAGATAATCGCCAGCTCCCGATGAAAAACATGCACCACACTTATGGACTTTGGCAGTTGTCGTATTCGGAATCACTAATAAATCAAATCAATAAAAAAATTGTGTTCGTGAACACTACTCATGCGGGATTTGAAATATTCAATTTCCGACATGTTAGTTGGCACAAAGTTGTCTTTTTTTATCTCCCTACATACTATAGAAGTTTGTATCATTTATTCTGAGGCTCCTGTATTTATTGAACCACAGAAACAATAGTTTAAAATTTTATTAACATTTTATTTTAAAGGACAATGACATAAGGATTGCAAGTTCATTTTCTTGTACTTTGATGAATCGGTCTATTTTATGTTTTATTCGTTCTTAAAAGAAGATGGCTCGAATGGCATTAAATGGATGCGGAGTAGTCTCGTAATCATCTCGAGGAACACTGCAATGACCGCCCGCGCACCATTGAAAGACCCGCGCAAGAGCTCAGCGGCGGGACGTCATCGCCTCCGGAGAGTTGGGCCGGGGGCCAGGAGAGAGCGGAGCGGGCGGAGCGCGCGCAGTCGTCACGCTTCGGTCGGTGCGCTGCAACGCGCCATCGGCCCTACGGTCGGGCTGGCCGGCGAAACTTCATCCCTGAGGGGCTATAAATGAGCCCTCTCCAGAGGCCGGAGCCAGTTGAAGCGATCCCGGCGTAGGGCGAAGTAGTGTGATTATAGTGCAAGTGTAGTGAGCGGTGACCAGCAAGATTACGGACTTCTCTCCTGGCCTTTTGGCAATTCGACAAGTTTTACTGGACATCTACTGGCAATCGGCGACTTGGCATTCTCTACGGTACTGCACCGAACCCGGTCTCCCAGACCTACCTTTGCTTACCTGGGCTCATGTGGCCGGCTAGCTCAGGAAGCATGTAGAGAGAAGAAGAATAGATGGTGGACGGATTTTAAAAAAAATGATGAATTTAAAATAAAATTATTGAGAACACAAATGGACTTTAATGAAAAACTTAAATTTTAAGCATACAAAAAATCAAGGTCTTAGTAATTACTTCTTCTATTTTTATGGTATAAAACTAATACATTACAGGGAACTTAATAATGTAAGGAAGTCGCCAATGCGCGGCGAGCACTTCCTTGATAAGAGTTTCTTTAAACAAGCGTCGCGCCTGAAGGGCGCACTGAAGATCTTGCCGCAGCTCGACAATCAAAACACAGTCACCGTTCGCAGGCAGGTCCGCTGGGATGGGCAACCTCTGCAGGTCGCCGAACCTCACACCAGGCGGCGTGTCCCGTGGGTGTCGGGGAAGGCCCTTTGAGTCCCGCGTCGGCGGCGGTGGTTGCGGTGGCGCAGCGTGACCACGGCGACGGCGGCAGCGGCCACAG
Source organism: Teleogryllus occipitalis (assembly GCA_011170035.1). Classification (NCBI taxonomy): domain Eukaryota; kingdom Metazoa; phylum Arthropoda; class Insecta; order Orthoptera; family Gryllidae; genus Teleogryllus; species Teleogryllus occipitalis. The sequence goes on from BLKR01006319.1 coordinate 33,024, forward strand.
CGGCGGTGCAGTGACGGCGACGATGAAAGCGACGACCAAAAGCGACGACAGCTCAAGATTCAGGTGTCCAGCAACGCGATAATACTCGTCGCGTGAATTGTGACGGGCGACGTGGGCGTGATCGGCAGAGATCAAAAGAGAATATATTCGACAAATGAGCAATAGGAGGAACTACTACTTCCTCAATTTAAAGCAAAAAGGGGCACTGCCCTTCTCCGGCTCTACTGCTCTGCGAGCTAAGCGCACCTCGGCGCTCACCTCTCCTACCCTTCTGCCCCGCCTCCCGGGATCTCTTTTTTTATTTAATAGGTAATTATTACAGGCAAATTAGAAAACTTGACGCAATGTGGCTAGGCCGAAGGCCTTTAAGCCATTACAATACCTACATTCTACCGCGTTCTAACCTTTCGAATTCTGATATTCATCCCAAATAGTCTCTCCTTCGCATCAAAGCCGCGGAAAAGAGACCATAAAGAGCCCAGGGAGCGGGATAGAGACCAAAAGAGACCCGGGATCTCTCACACCGTTCTGATGTGGCTGCTCGGCGCATGCCAGCGCTCGCAAGCCTTTTCTCCCCCCCCCCCCAGTTTCCCAAATGTTCTAGAAGTTTCTGGAATTTTTTACTAAAATGTGCTTCTGTTGGCGAAAGGTCCCTACGTCTTACTTAAATTTGGTCCAATAATATCTTGCGTTTCGTCGGTGTGTAGAGCGGAATTTTCCATGATGCGCTCTCACTCGGACACTTTTCGTAAATAAACGTAGGTGGTCTCTCCCGGAGTTTCCGAACTGCGCAGCCCCCTTTCCCAGCTAGATCCCCAGGGATAGACCCGCGTCGGCGTTGGCGAAAACCAACACAGTCTCCCCGTTTGCTTGGCGCCGAGATGTCGCGACAGCAGTTGTGCGTAACGAATCAGCCGCCCGACGGCTCAGAAAAGACGCAAAAGGCGCCAGCGCGTGATTACGCAACACTTTGTTTACGATTAGCCTGGGTATAATATTCGGTATCGTTACAGTACATCTACGGGTTGTGCGTTTCTTGCGCTTGTGCATGGTACATTCTCTTGTAAAAGTGTGTTGTAGTAAACTAGTGTTTTACAAACTTGTTTTGTTGTTTTGGATATAACAGATACTAATGCAATGGAAAATGCTGGTGAGAAAACCCTTTAAGCCGCCACTCAGGAGACCGTTATAAAATTAATGAATGCCCATGATCGAAGGAAATAAATATTATATTATTTCTACCTATATAATGTTGAATGAAACTTTAAAGTTTTATTCGGGTTCGATTTTAGAGATTATTTAGAAAGAAACAAGATATTAAAGAGTATTAGATAAAGATATTTGTATTTCAGTGTACCTAATTACTTTTGTTTTTCCCCTCAAAGGAGACTGTGCAAATGACGGTCAATGGTCTTAGAAACCAATGGTTATGTTGAACAATCGTGTATAGGATACCAACCCAACGGATAAAAAGTGAGAACACTCGAAAATGCCATTCAGGAAATTGCCGCGGAATAAATGGATGCTGATTCCACGAGAACGTAAAAAAGTAGCCATTCTATATAGCTTGGTTTGCTAGTGGCTTCTGAGTCGCTGTTTTTCAACTTCAATTTTTAAATATACTTTTAATTTTATTATTATTATTATTATTATTATTATTATTATTATTATTATTATTATTATTATTATTATTTTATTGTTAGCATAGATTATTACATTTCAATGTTTTAAAATTCAAGTACATCCTTCAAAGAACGAAGTTCGGATTCAAAAGGTTTTATACTAAACATCCACGTTGAAATTAACCATAAAATACTATCGAAAATTCTTTCAACAATTTTGCAATACAAAAAATGAAATTTCAAAGAAGTTAACATTACAATAATGACTTTTTAAACTTCAAAACGAAATGACATACTTAATATAAGTTTACATAAAATTGGAAACAGTCTCTGTTAGCGGCTTCTAAGATATGAAATCAGACAAATCGTGAGCCGAAATTAACAATGTAATTGTATCCATTTTATGGCATATTTTTCTGGTATCTGATTCATTTATTGGTCTTATCTACAACACCCATGGAAAAAGAGAGTAATAAGAATACGTGTAATACTGAATTTTATTTGTTTTAGTGTAAACCTTCTCTTATTAAACAATAATTCCTCTCCTCTCTCTATTATTAAACAATAATTCCTCAGATTAAAAATGTTCATGTCATTTTTAATGGCCTACAATTGAATACATTATGCCAGAGAACATCTAAGCCACAATAATTAATTCATCTGCAAAACAGTTTGGAAAGTTGTGACATATCATTCAGTGTTAATTCTCGAAAACTATAAAAAAGAGGGAGGTATGCATATTCTGAAATTATATGTTCACTGTGAACACAGACTTGAACACGTTTCTCTAAATGTAATGAAATGTTTTATGTTTACAATACCTGACAAGTACATCACAGGGAAATACGGCAAAGAAAACCTTCTACTCATCTTAATTTTATAACCCAAATCACTACATAGAATTATAATATTTTTTGTGAAATGACATGTATTAGACAATTTATAATCGTGAAGTTTATACATACTCACTGACATTGCATTTAAAAACAGTATTCGCACTTAAGAAAACCCGCTGTATTCGCTTGGCAAACAACTATCGCTCTTGCATGTTTTTTTGACAATCTCTCTTGCATGTGCTCTGTGCACAATCTCTCTTGCATACTAGCCCACGTGTTCAATGACGTGCAGAATTTGCAACTGTATTTGAAATTAAACTAATTACTTGAAATGACAGGCGATTAAATCTCATTGCTGTACTTCTCAGTTTGGTAATAGAGTTAAATAATACTCCAAGAGTAGGGTTGTGCTTGCCCAATCCTGTACTTTCACGTAGACAACTTTACGTATCTTGCTTTACTTTTCTTAAGAGTAAAAACCTTTTCAAATGTTTTTGTGACTGTCAACGAAAGCGAAAAGCTAACTGTCAAGCAAGATTGTCTAATAACTTCAATTGTTTTTAAGGAATTGTTGTGAATTGTTCAAAGAAAATCTGTCAATGACTGAATAATTGCTTACCCAAAATTTGTTGAAACTTTAACTTTATTGTTTGTTATTTTTATTTTATATTCTACAAGTACGTTCGAAGTGACCTTTATACATTTTTTAAACAAATAAATACGTTTCGTTAACAACTTTCTCTCTTACCATGGAAATGGAAAGATTGAGTAGAAGGTGGAGTTTAACATGCGAGAGTTCTCTCACTGGTACGTTAATTATTCATCATTAAGGTTAAGAAAAAATAGTCTTTTCTCATTATTGGATATATGCGAGAATCTGTCCCAATTTGTTCACACTTCACCAGTTACACTAGCATTACGTGTAAATCTGGAAGAATTGTTTTGTGTGTGTGTGTGTGTGTGTGTGTGTGTGTGTGTGTGTGTTGAAGTACCATATCAGATAAGAATCCAATTTTGAGATGCGTTAAAATGATGAAGTTAACATCGTCGGAAAGCTTTTCACGAAAAAACTGTGTACTCCACGAAATTATTTTTTTAATGGACAACACACGTGTATTCGTCTCATAAAGTACGACGACAGCAGAATATATGGAAATAAAACGAAAAATAATTCTTCCGTGTATCCATTCTACATGCCCCTACTTCATGTCGAATGTAAGAATAGAATTTCGTCTGCATTTTTATATTAAGTTTTAGTATAAAAGATAGTAAACATTCACGGAAAAAGTACTCTTTAAAAATATTGACAATTTTGCAACATGTATTAATTCTAATATACTATAACTCGTTATTACGTTTCTCCAGATATGATAATTCATAGCTAAAAACACAGGCAATTTAAGATGTTTCAGTATCTTTAGAACATACAATTAACAATTTAAATTTATTTAAACGGAGGCATATGAATATTTCATTAGCCTCCTATATTTACTCACTTTGTATACAAATGTTCAACTAATTATTTCTCTCTCGCACCACTACCTAATTTCGTTTCACATCCCAACCTCTTCCCTTTTTCGTCCAATTCTCAATCTCTCTCTCTCACTCTCTCTCTCTCTCTCTCTCTCTCTCTCTCACCCTTCTTCATCTCCCCCTCTTATGTTTCTCGCCCCTATTCAATTTTGCCTCTTTTCTCTCGATCCCATCTCCTCGTCTTAAATTTTTCTCTATTCGACTCTCTCTCCCCATCTTTCTTCATTGTCCTGTACTGTCTTTTCTCCGTTTCCACTTTTGCCCTTCTTCCTTCTCTTCCTTCCCTCGCCTCTCTCACTCCTCCCGCCCTGCCTAGCTTCTTGTTTTTCTTTCCCCACTTTCTTCTCTCTCCTCCATTGCCCCTCTCGACCCTTCTCCCTTCTCTCTCCCTTCCAATCACTCTACGCCCCTCGTCGTACTGACGTCTGTAGACGACCGGGGTCTGCAATACTTACCTAGCGTATCACATTGATCTTTCCCTTCAATTGACTAGTAATGATGTGACTGTATCTTTCACACACCTCTCTCTCTGTCTTTGTCTCTCTCTCTTTGTCTCTCTCTCTTTGTCTCTCTGTCTTTGTATCTCTCTGTGCCTTTCCCTCTCTATATTTCTCTGTCTCTCTCTCCTCTCTCACTCTCTCTCCTCTCCCTCTACTTGCAGCTTCTGCATCGATTTCACTCGCTGGCGCACCGACACCTCATCTTCTGCCTTTCCCCTCGCGGCCTCGTGGTTTCGTTGATTTCCACTCGCGTTGGGAGATCGTCCCTCACCCCTCGTGCCCTCGCACTTGTGTTGCGGTTAATCGTAATTTGAAGGAGCTGTTGCCGAGTGCAGGAGTGTATCTAGAAGCGAACTCGCAGCTCAAGGTTCGGTGATTGGATGCTTCTGGATTCGGGATCGATGGTGGATTTTCGTTGTCAACGAGTGACCTTGATGTTAAGACGAAATTAAGCTGCGATGACGCATGTGACAGCGCACACTATATAAGAAGGAGATATGTTGGTTTCACTGTGAAGATAAAGGAGTTTGATTGCAAGCTATAATAATCCAATAATTGCAAAAATTATCTTCGTGTTGTGTAAATTTTGTTATCATAATAATAAATTAATATAATAATATTTTCGAGTATATACTATCTGCAAATGTGCATTGCTTTGTGACATTAAAAGGTACATTTTACAAATAAATATTTTTACAATATTAAATAATCTTAAATAACAGTATTAAATGATATGTATTATTTCTATAACAACAAAAAAATATATATTCTATTCTACATGTCTCATTGTCAAACATGTGAATTTTTGAAAAAAAAGGCATTAATAGCTTACACTATGGTGTTTTCTTGTCTTTCAATATTTATATCTATTCAAATCTTCATCTCGTCAGTTGATAATAATTTGAAAATCTCTCCATCATACCAAATTATATAAATGTGTGGTTTTGTTTTCAGTGTCGGTCTAACGTAAGTGTATTCACAAATTCTAACGGTTCCATTTTAAATTCCTTTTACATTATCGCCTCAACTACTTGTTCTACTATTTATTGATGCTGTGTTTCATTATTAAAAATAATAAATCCGAGAATTGGATCTGGATATTTGGTAATAAAATATTAGTTTATATTCAACCAAGATTACTATTACTTGCAACTGTACCACTTCCACAGTCAGTCACCACTGGAGACTACATTTATCATTCCAGATCTAATATCCTGTTATTGTAAACTTTATATAAGCTGTATATAAACGTAACAAATAATACGTGAATTAAGAACGAAGATAAGGTGACATGAATCTAGCTATTGATAGATCTAGCAAACTTGCTATCTCGCTAAGTTGTCACCGCCGGGACTCGAACCCTAGAACCTCGCGGTCAGAAGCAGTCAAGTAACATCAGTTAATGGTCTGAGCAACTTCAACCAGACAAACAGATAGGTAATAAAAATATTGTTCTTTTAAAATTGTTTAATAAAGAAAATAATAACAAAATGGCCATTATTTCTTTCATGAACAGTATATCTCGTGTAACGTTGTGTTGCAAATAGACTCGATCTATAATAATATTAAACAGTGATCTTTAGGTTTCAATCGATTCTCGTTTATGACAAACGACTTATCTTCATTTGCTTCTCAGGCGCTGATCTTTGAATATCACACGAGTTCGTCATTAACTTCCCCTCCCTTCATTCCAGATCGTCTCCTATTCCAGCGCCTGCACCAAAGCACCCCACCCCACACCCGACCCAATCACACCGACCGCCCCACCCGAGCACACGAGAGGTGCGTCCGTAGCGACTTCGAATTGCGGCGGTTAACCGCGTTACAAGTACGGCTCTCTGCAGCGTTCGCTCGCGTCCTCAGGGGGAGAAACGACCTCGGGATCGATTGGGAATCGGGCAGAGGCGCGGGGGGTCGGAGAGCGAGAGGTCGAGGCGATGACGTGAAAGGGAATTGAAATGGGACCGCAAAGCCTTGTGGATGCCGTGCGCTGCGTGTGTGACAGGGGATAGACAACATCCACGTAGGCTCAGGCGGTTGGATGTCTTACGGAACCCTCAGCATTACCAACTGTTCAACTACATTTCCTAATACTGAGCGTGTGTTAGCGAAAATGATATGAAATAAAAAAATGTCTTTGAAATTTAGAAACTAGTGGTGCTGAAACAGCAAGTACTTTTTCGCCCGGATTTCCACATAAAATTATGCGAGAAACACTCAAATGTTCAAAAAATTGTACATGACCTTCGTTCAAAATCTATCTTTACAGAACAGATTTCATTAAGAGAAAAAAATCTTTTGTGTAGGAAAACGCCATTTTTGATTTTTGCAATTTTTGAAAAATCAGAGTTTTCAACAAAAAATGAGACCTGCACCAATTTCTTAAACGCCCATCACCCTATCCCACAACAAAATTGAAACAAAAACGATGAAGCTATTTCTTTGAAAATATCCTAGGGGTTTGTTGTAAAGTACCTCCGAAAATTATAATATCGGTTTCAAATTCAAAAGGCCATGACAACAGACAGATTGATTGGGAAATATCAGTTTTGGAGAAAATCGGCTGAATGGTTTAGCCACTAGTGTTGTTCACGTGCAGACGGACGGACAAACAATTTCAAAATCCATCTTTAAGGAACAGATTTCTTTAAGAGATAAAAATATCTATCTTCATAATTGTACTTGTACTCGTAATAAGACACCAAAAAATGTGAACTCTTGCATTTTTCAAAAAATCAGTGTTTTCAACGAACATGAGACTTGCACCATTCTGTTACACGTCATTCAAAATATTCAACAACAAAAAAATAATCAAAAATGATAGAGGCAATTTTTCGAAAATTTTGAGAATGTCCCAGGGACTTCATGTAAGGAACCTGATCAATTGAGGAATATCAGTTTTGGAGAAAATCGGCTGAACGGTTTAGCCGCTTGCGTTTTTCGCAGACAGACGGACGAACAGACGGAGAGATAAGACAGGCAGAACGACAGACGTTTTGCCGTCATTCAATTTTTCGGTATCAAGGACTCACAAAACATGAATTCTGGTTACACCACGTGTTAATGGATTTGTTTTCTAAATTTAGCATCTGAATTTATCCCTTTTTTCTTTACCACCACCCTGTAATAAGATTTTTTCGGCCGAAGATTTCACCGTTTGTTTACACAGAATTACATAACTTTCTATCTAGTCTGTAGCAAGAACGTAATATTCAGCATGTGTTATGAAAATGAATATGAAAAAATATTTTCGAAATTTATAAACGTTAAGATGAAAATAATAAATACAATGTAAATATAAGTATAGAATGATTGATTGTATCATATATTAATAGGCTGTTTTGGTTTTTGGTTTTCAAAACAATCAAGTACGTACTGCATAAATTACAATAGATTTATTGGACATTTTCAGATTTCATACAATGTTTCGACATCTCGCCTTGCCTCTTTTTCACACCAAGGGTAAAGAATACAAGAATACTACACCTCAAAGGCACATAAATTAAAGTATTTGTCAATAAAATTACTGGTAATTGAATTGCACTCACATTATTTAAAAATTTTGCCAATAAAATTACTAAATAATAACAACACACAACACATAATAGAGATATTATTGACTCACCTTGATTTGGTTTAAGAAGTGTACAATACTTAACAAGCATGTGAAGCTGTTGTGCCAAGTTAAATATTGTGAGTTCACAATAAGTTGACCATCAAGTTTTTGTCACTAGTTAAAAGACATTTTGAGAACATCTGCCCTGAATGATGCCTGAGCGCGACATTTATGTTGTAAGATGTTTAAAGGAGAGGAAAGTGGGGAATGAGAGAGGAAAGGAGAAGAAAAATGAGAAAGTAGAAGGAAAGAAAACTAAAAGTTTAAGATAACGTTGCTAGTTGTAATATGGATTATTACATGGATTATTTGGATGGATGATGGATTATTTTATTATATTTTTGAGGTCGGTGAACAATATTCATATTTCCCTTCTTTTCAGAGTACGACATTTATACATAGTTTAGTTATCAGATTGAATACTTACTCTCCATCATGCGATTTATTATTTAATTGAACTTGATACGTGTTAAGGGTTACTGACGTTATCCGAGAGAGTGTCCTTAATTCTCTAGAAATTATTTCAAACTTATCCAGTTCAATTTTTTGATCTAATTAAATTCTATGCTTCGGTATTGAATTTAGGTTGTTTGGGCCTTCTCTTATATTACCTGAGTGTTCTCTGAGTCTGCATTTTATTTTACGTTTGGTTTGACCAATATAACATTTCCTTAATATTTGCAATTAATCTTATTAACTATATTTTCTGCATATAGGAGGAGGTTATAATATTTTGTGTTCATTAAACGTTCTTTTGTTTGTTACATTTTTCTAAGTAGCAATTTTTGTTTTTATAGTTTATCATAAAATGATTGCATATTTTTTTAAATATATGGCAAAACAATAGTTTTGATATTATCACCGCTTTTATTTTCTACATTGTTTTTGTTTTATGTAATTCTTTTCGGGATATTTATTAATAAAAGTTATACGATATTTCTGAGCTACATGTAATTATATAATTTTATGTCCGTTATGCAATAACATTGGTGAGAAACTTTAATTTCTTTATCCACTAGACCGTAAATTAATTGGTGTTTGCAAGACGAAATGCGAGTGATAACAATAATTTAGAGAAAAAACAAGTAAACCTAATTTATAGAATAAAAAAGAAATTAGTAAAAGGACCAGCAAAATAAGAAAAGTTTTTTCTCTGCATTGTCATACATATTTTATCCAGAACTTCAATATAAGCCAACTGAAAATATTTTATTATATTTTTGAGGTCGGTGAACAATATTCATATTTCCCTTCTTTTCAGAGTACGACATTTATACATAGTGCAGTTGCGTAAATAGAGATATTGTAATGAATGTGTAATGTTGTTACAATGTACCAAAAGTAATTTGACTCCATTACAAAGTCGATGTAATTACTGTAACCAGTTATGAAATTAGTTGTAATTCATAAAAGTAAAGACATTTATTTAATCATTTCATCATGGCGCATACAAATATATTATTTAAAAATTGTTTATTACTGATCATATAATCTATCATTGTTATAATAAATATTTTAAATGTAAAAGTAAGCACACTAACACATTAGAATTTGGGGATACACGTTCACTTCATTTGCAATAAAATGAACTTTTTTATTTTTTTATATTTTGTGAATAGAAATGTTAAAGTTGCCGATTTGAAATAATGGATAAAAATAATAAAGAAAGGGAAAAGAAATGCGTAAGTTCAGTAGAAATATACAAAAATATACAGATTAGAAAATAAAAAAATATGAAAATAGATTTAACAGGACCATTTAATACTAATATCAGAAATTATAGACACATAACTTTGTGAAATATTAATTACTATCCCAATACTGTCCCGTACAATCTATGAAATTTTAATAATACGAATGTTTCAAATCATTAGCATTATCCACTGAAGAATCAGAAAAACAGTCGTATGAACCCTTTTTGAATAAAAATGGCCTTTTTTCTCTTTAACACTGGTGATTATAATGAAATATAATACCCCATCAATATCCCATCTGAATCAATAACCCGGAAAAAGCAAACTTTAACGAATATGGGGATATTTTGTTCTGAACCTCCGCCAGTAAGCAAATATGTAGAGTTGACATTACAATGAATATTCTCAGACTTCGTTCACCAAAATCAAAATTAGAGTTATCACTATCATAATAGTACTGCTCTCATATGAAAAAAATGAACCCTTAATTTAGTAACACCTTAAAAATAGATTGTCTTAAATGCATCAAAATTAAAAATTATTTCCTTTGAAACTTTTTCTTAGACGAAAGCCCTCATTTAGGTAAACTGTACATACTGTTCAGCAAAACTGCTCGTTTTCCATTTGCGTGTTGCGTTGCATCAGCAGATTGCATTTTCATCAAATAGGAATTTGACCATTTAGAGTTGATTGTCCTCGTATTTGAACAAATGATGCACTAGATTACTAGAAATGACACATATGACTTATGCACGGTTTCATAGACGAGATACATTGATAATTTAAAGTTTGTGTAAGTTGGTGATAAATCTCACTCGCATAAATTAATGTGTAATGAGTTTTTGGATTAGCATTTCATGCATTCATCAGAACTAGTTGCACTATACATCAACATTAACAGAGATAATGATATTACTGTTGACACGGTACTAACATGAAATAGATTTCATCTAATGCGTTTCCAATAACCAACCTCTTATCAGATATGTTTGAGTTGTTTAGTGTTCATTAGCAAAATGAGACTTTAATTTCGACTAGCTGTGGTGGGTCAGGGCATCAACCGATGTCACTGCAGTGCCTCTGGACGGGAAGTCTTGGGTTCGGGACCCGACGTGGTTGGATTGTGGACACTAGTTTCATAGGTAGGTCAAGTTCAGTCGCTGTCTGGAGGAGAAATGTTCCGGCCGGCTGCTCTGGTCGGTTGTTTTTCGTAATTTGTCCGCTCTCTACCGTAAAAATCTGGCTACGGTCCGTGCACGATCTTTATTTCTATCCTATCTTCACCTCTTACTTTCACATACTCTTCCTCTTTCTTGTACACACACTTACACTGTATGAGTGTGTACAAATAATACAAGTTAGCAAAACAACATCAAGACCTGTCGGGATCTGCACGGTAGCTCGGGAGAGGCGCCTTCTTTGTTACAAATGACAACGTTTAGGTCTTCATTTCTGAGATCTTCCTCTGGGCGAAATTCCGCATTTAGTGTTTGTATCTGTGTTAAGTCTTACGGACTGCGGACAGGCAGGTTGATACTGACTCAGGTCGCGGAAACCTACGCATTCACCAGACCAGTTGGTGAGAGAGTCCTGGTTAGGGGGAAACTCCACTAGGTCGGCGCCGGATCTCGCCATCCAGCGGGGGAAGATCACCGCCACCTCTCGAGAAAAAAACATACACTACACTAACGGGAATAACGACCAAAGCAGTTGACGCGCCCTGAAACATGAAAAAATCAATCAATCATATGTCGATGATTATAACTTATGATTAAGGCAGTATCCCGTATGGTCGGAGATACCTGCATGGGAAAACCCTGCAAGCCGACGTATAGGTCGGCGACGGATCTCACCATCAAACGGGGGAAAAACACCACCACCTCCCGTGATAAAAAAGCCTTACGAGACTTTTGATCATGGCAGACCACCTTAGAATTCTTCAGAATATATTTCCACATTATAATGCTAGCTTCTTGAAAAAACTAATACCAAATAAATGAAAATATTAATATTAATAATAATAATAGTAATAATAATAATAATATTGATAATAATGATATTAATAATAATAATAATAATAATAATAATAATAATAATAATAATAATAATAATAATAATAATAATAATAATAATACATATGTCGATGACCGGGAGCGGTAGCTCAGTGCATCAACTGATGTCACTGCAGCGCCTCTGACTGGGCGGTCCTAGGTTCGATTCCTGACGGCGGCAGGATTTTCGACACTAGCTTTCCAGCTAGGTCGAATTCAGTCGCTCTCTGGAGGAGAATTCTAGCGGCCGGCAGCTCTGATCGGTAGTTTTCCGTGGAATCTCCGATCAATCTTCCGTGGAATCACCAGGTGAATGCCGGAGCAGTACTCTAACAAACGGGCCACGGACCGCGCGTGATCTGTCCTTCCTCTTCCTTGTCCTATCCTCTTCACGCTTACAAACACACACTTACACTAACATGCACTACACTACCACATATTTCCGGAGACCGGTCGGGAGCTTGTCCCGGCTGGGGCGGTGCCCCGCTGGTGAGAGAGTCCTGGTTAGGGGGAAACTCCACTAGCCGACGGTAGGTCGGCGCCGGATCTCGCCATCCAGCGGGGGAAGATCACCGCCACCTCTCGAGAAAAAACATACACTACACTAACGGGAATAACGACCAAAGCAGTTGACGCGCCCGGAAACACGAAAAAATCAATCAATCATATGTCGATGAAATATTGTAATGTACAAAATATGTTTCTTTATGCTCTAGAGTTCGGTTCACAATGTAGGCGTGAGTCGATGTTAATATCCCTCCCGTAAGTTGTTCACCCTTCGTGGAATTCAACCTTTACACAAATGTTTTAAAAAAAAGCCTAAGCAACATTATCTTAGGAACGAATATACCCCTAACTTTTCTTCTAATCCTAACCCTTCTAACCCTTTCTTCTAACCGTTCTAACCCCTACTTTTCTCTCATATGACTCATTTTATATTTGACATGAAAAAGTGTTCTGAAGGTGGTTCAAAACCCTACACACACGTGCAGTGTGGGATGACATGTACAGTGTGGTATAATACCATATTACCGTATTTATTGTAAATTATAAACTTATAGTTTTTAGTAGCCTATATAAAAATAACTTTAATCTCCTAAAGGATGATAATAACTGTTGCAAATTCAAGAACGACATATAGTACTTTGATTCGTAACTAGTGCCTAACATCCTTTCGTATGATTAATGAATGTACGTAACATCCAGATTAAAGAATTGAAGAAAACGAACTCAGCATAATTTTTATAAACGTTTTTTGTGAATATTTTTATTTTATCGTCAGTCATTAGCAACTTATTTCATGACAAAATCTTTTCCTCTCATGAAGGAAACAATCCATCACGCTGGCAAATTTACTCATTGTTCTGCGCCAAATACGAACTGCCTTGATACAGATAAACGAAAGCAGACGGCAGTAATTACTTTGCGTGCAGTTCATTCAGTGCAAGGCTCTAAACAGCACTTGCATGTTAAAGGAAACGTTTGCAGCTGCGTGAAAAATGATAAACGTTTTTATGAAAAGTTCAAAGATATTTGGGAGCTTAGAACTGTTGAATCATTATTGGAAAATCATCTGAACACAATCACATCTATAGTTAGTTAGAATATATAAAGTTTTTTTTACATTAATAGCTAAGAAGTAGTTATAAATATTTTTCCATTTTTGTTAACTCTTATTTAAAAAGAATCATGAATACATGATGTGAATACATGAAATTTGTGAATAAATAACAATATTTGTAATTTTGCCACACGTAGGTATATAATTCAGTAAGCTTTTGTTTGGAAATTTGGATTTATTAGGTTCTCATTTGACGTCTCTCTCTGTAAGACGACTCAGCATCAATCCTATAAATGTCCACAATATATGAGATGTCGACGATCACTTGTTACAAATCAACATTTTGTAGGCAATCTCCTTTAACCCTGCGGCACAAACGGTCTATTTCTGAGATGACAGAGTTGTTCTTTCAATAATAGAGTGACACATATTTTCGATAACACCGTCGTTGTCAGAACCTCTCTATTATTGTTTTCAGGTCTCACAGATATCAGTTCGTCCCGATAGTGAATTTATTAAGTAATGTAATTTATAAAAATCAAAATGTAATCCTTTGCTCTCGTACGGCATGTCTGAGATGACAATTTGAGTTGGTTTCTCAGCTTGTGTGCCTGCAGGAAACGTGTTGTCCTACAGGTCGAAGGGCATCTCTGAGATGACACAAGAAAATGGCGCGTTGACTCGGAGGGTTTGCGCGCTTCGCACTTCCGTCAGGTTGGTCATTGTTTCGCGATCTCATGAGCAGACGTGTAACATATTATTCAAATGACATTATATTTTAATCAGAATTTTACTCGTTCGTTATTAGTTTTGCTAAAACTTCACAATGAACTAGATATTTGAATAATAAATTCAAAAAATGGCAATATAATTTCTTTCATTTTGAAAACGACGCTCCAAATATACGTACTGTAGAAGTTAAATTTATTGATTGTATAATTTTGGAAATAAATAAGTCGGTAAAATGCAAGAAAACGATTTTTTACTTTTAACTTAATTAATACGATCAGAAATTATTTTTTCATTTTCTGAACATCTACATCCTCCAAAATAGTGCATTTTGCACTTAGTTACAGTTACAAAATAGTGAGACCATTCTTTAGTGAAATATATGGAACACTCGTTAAGGGAAAGACAAGAATGAATGTGGAAAAAAATTAATCAGATAGCGTTCATGTGTATTTCAATAGATCATCTATTTTTGATTCGCATCGCAGTCTGATTGTTGGATGGAGACCTAATTTTAGATTTATTACTAATTCTGCAAATAAGTTCCAGAACTTGGTGGCAGAATACACTAACTAAACATTACAAAGTTAACAACTATACACAATTTTACAAATTTTACACACTTTACAAATTAACATAAACATTTCACCGTGCAAGCTTCCATAGCACTCCACTTCACTTCACTTCACTTCACATCACTTCATTTCACTTCACCTCGCCTCGTCTCACCATACTGCCAATCACATTTTAATGTGATTCTGACACACTCTTTTCCCTCAACTTCCCATCACTGCACTACACGCCACTGCACATAATAATAATAATAATAATAATAATAATAATAATAGTAATAGTAATAGTAATAGTAATAGTAATAATAATAGTAATAATAATAATAATGTTATAATAATAATAGTTATAATATAACATACTTTACATAGGAGGTAATAAGACACATATAAACATCTAGGAATTTAATTTATTTTTAAATTTGCTGACATCATGAGGGAAGGGATCAAAGATTGTCACAGGCAAGTCGTTCCAGTCTCTAATAGTTCGATTCGCGAATGAATATTTCCCAACGTCCGTTTTCTGAATTCTTGTCTGAATTTTGTGCATGTGATCCGCTCTGCCGAAATATGTAGGTTTCCCTAATCGACTTTGAATTTCTTTCCACGGTCGAAAGCCTGTGTACGCTTTATACATAGCATAGAGACGCGATTTCATTCTCCTTGTTTCGAATCTATGAATACGTGGAAAAGCAGCTGTCATCTCTGAGATGCCCTCCGACTGGATCACAGAATGGACTCTGTCCTCTGAGCGATGTCCTCCGAGCTATAGGAGGAGCTACCTTCTTGAAAGCTCCGGGCTGAGAGCCATCGACGCCATGTCATCTTGCGCGAATGCCCTTTGACATGTAAGATGTTTAAGATATAAAACGCATCCGACTACAAAAGGTTAAAGCGCTCCATCCTATTGCAAGAATGCTTTGTCAAGTTATTGCTTGCACTTGCGCGAAAGTTATAAGTATAGTACAATGGATATGTGCTACTGTCTGTCGCACATATACGAAAAATGGGGGCGTTTTTGATTATGGTTTACGAGTTCATAACGACAGTTGCCCCGGAATAGGAGCTCTACGCAACTCACCGCGCCTTCAAGTACTAAGAACTTCTTCGCTGCATTTCCCGCCCTGTGATTGTGAAATATCGGCCGGAATTATTACTTGAAAGATATCTCGAACAAGTAAATTAAATTCACCAAGACAGTGTCATAGCGATTGCACGCCCAAACTTGAGGGAAAACGTTTTAACAATAGGATACTTGACAACCGTGTTCAAGCCAGAACATAGAACAAAACTCGCGTCTTTCAACAACTAAAATGTTTGCATAGAATAGCATGAAACGTGATTACCAATCACGTGATCAGTAGCGTATAACGTGCAATACATTACAGTAACAAAGCATTGCCGGACCACTAGATAAAATTCACATCTGAGAGATCATCGCGTGTGCTGGAATAACTCTTACTAGCACGTGTGCCACAGGATTAACGACGTTATAGGCGATTCATTTCTCCTTATTGTTAAGAAATTTCCCTATCACTATCGTTTGGCAAGTATGCAATATATCTTTGGCACTGTCAGAAAGTATACCTGTTAAATATCAGTGCACAATGAGTTGCGAAGCAATTAGTGGTACATGTGTAGCTGCAAGATTTCCGACAACATATTCATTGGTGACATGTAATCATTATTGAGCTCCCGTAAAAGCGCACGATGTTTTAACACTTGTTTGGAAACACCTTGTGTGTAAATAACATGGTGTACGCTACACACGAGCGATATACAAATATACAACAATAAATTGGTGTTCTATTTTACTTTATTGCTACCTCATAGACCCTAGAGAGAAATTTATATAATGCGTGGGAAAAAAGCGGCGAATGTTCGGCAGAAAAACTCTTATTGCCGGGCGAGGTAACGAAAAATTGTGTCATTTAATTGAGTTAAATGTGAAAACCAATACATGTTTTGCTTTGCTTTATAAGATGTGGGAATGAAGAGTAATGCATCTAAAATCCAAGTAATTTCGACGAATATAAAAAAATATTGTATTTCATAATTATAATTTTCTATCCATTTTCATTTTCTTGCTAGCGGTATCAATAATGCTAATTGGCAAAATGTGTATCCCATAAAAATTAGCGGTTAATGTTGCTTGTTGCAACGCATTGTTGTAACGCCGCACTGACCAAAGGCGATAATGACCGTCGCCGTGGATTCGCTTTAATATATATTAATAATTTTATGTAAATTACGCACGCCCATTGTTGGTACATTTATGTAGAACGTGAATATACTGTGTTCAATGATAGAAAGCTGTTTATGTTTAAACGTTTAAATTTTTAACAAAAACTGCATTTTTCACGCTTCGTTTGTTTAAGAATTTTTTAAATGGTAGTTGAAATATAAAACAGAAATTGTCAAATTATAGCATTACATAGCCCTTAACAATGTCGCGAGAAAATATGTGCTGTTTTAGCCTCACTAGTTAAATGGAGAAGGACATCCTTATCTTGCTCATGTTAATTATATGATTTTTGGAACTCATATCTCAAAAACTATTTTAAATATGCTCAAAAATCTGATATACAATTATTCGTTTTTGAAGGACTTTCTATTAAATTATGGAAAAAATACCCATTTTTTGAGTTATAATACTTTTTTACCAATAAATGGACAATTTTCTTGATATTTTTGTTGATTATTATGACTTTTCAAATAATGTAGATAGTGCTATAAAAACTAAGCATGTACTACTATTGTTTCCGGAGATAAATGTTCCTAAAATTAAAAGAATTTGAGTAAATTGACTTTAAAATTTCAATGCTAAAGTTTTGCATGTACTCAATCACTCAGTGCATTCCTGTTCCATATTGTGGGTCATCTGGAACTTCCTAATTGTTTCCTTTCCTTTTAGCTTAATGAATCTTCTTCTGTTTCTCTTTTAGGAGATTATTTATTTATTTTTTCGCATTTGCACTTTGTTAGGCAATGGAGGATACATTTGGGTATTCTTTCAATATACATTCTCTATTATTTCATCATTACAATTGGGTTTTATTTACACAACAATACTTTACTTCTAATAATATTTACTTATATATTGGTACAGCTATTTTCAACAATACAACTACAACTATGTAATTATTTATACTCTTATTCACAAGATAAGCGTTTTGTTTAGAATAAACAAAGGAAACACGCTAGATGTGAACTAACAGTGCAGTCATGATCTGCAAACAATATCTTGAATCTTGCAAATATCTAAAAAAATAATATTTTCTCCCATTCTACATTCCTACACGAGTTACGCCCATCCTTTAATTTCCCTGGCTTGAATTTCGTTAGTCACATTACAGTGACTGAAACGTAGTAAAACATGCATAAACTATATGTCAGCATGTTTAAGAGGAGACAAAGAATAAAATGGAGAAACGTATGAAAAATCAAATTTTTCCGGATTTTTTCGTGTCCTTTCCCCTTAAAAAAAACTCCAGACGAAAACGAGATTTATGATATTTGAGAGAAGTTTTCTGGTAATAACTCTGGACGAAACTACACGCCAAGCTTTGAGCCCTGGCACGAGCTGCTCGGTTAGAAAACTAGGACGGGAAAGATATCAATCGTAGCAGCTGACACGGGTAAAAGGGAAGAGATATTCAAACGTGGAGACCATTTCAACATATGCACCTGATATGGGTTTTCCCACGTTCGTAATAGATTAATCGTTTCTTCATCTCTTATACGCCAGTTTCTGTACGCGTGTTAAATGAAATATCAAAAATTACATTACCGGAAGGTTTAAATCTAGTTTTTTTTAAAAAAATTATCTCAGTGTTACTTGAGAAATCTGTTAGATTCAGTAGAACTATTCTCTCCCCGTTGGGAGTTAATTTGTTTCAAAAATTTGAACACCATAACGTAAAAATTGCTGTTCACAATTGATAGCACACATTAAAACGGAATGAAATTTCACAGTTAATAAAATTGAAATATGATATTTATATGCGAATTGTTCGAGGATTTTAGTTGCATGCGTAAGTAAAATTCAATTTTTACATTTTTATCTTTATATCAATGAAAAGAATTCAATGGGTTTGATATGATGTGTGACACAGTTCTTTTTATACATTATTTTTACATATTAAGAATGGCAATTTTGGCCACCGAATCGAAAATGATTCAGTGGGTGCATGTATTGCGCCATCATAATTCAAAAAAATTGTTTTAAATTAGCAGGACCTTGAATTTTGCCAAATAGATGGAGGACAACTATTTTGGGTAACATTATGTGTATACTTTAGGTGAGTTCAGATTACACACAGATTTAATACTGGTTTTCAAATAAAACAATTTTTTAGTGTCTAGGCTCCCAAAACATGCATTTTGCCAAAACGCCTATATGGATAATTTGGAGTAGTATTCAATATGATCTACAGACGGTTAATATTGTATATTATTGATCAATATACTGTGACATACCGATATGTCACATGAATATAAACTAACATTTATTTGAAGACAATATGGTGGAATATGCATTAAGAAGTTTAGACGAGCGAAAGGTCAGCTACATCAAAATATAACGAACGCATGGATTGGCTGGGTGAGAGAAGGACGGTCAAATGTTATGAAAAAAAAAGAAGGTAGTTTAATACGAAGCTTCGAGGGGTGAATCATGCAGGAAGATTTCAATTCTGACCGGCATCGCGTGTCTGAACGGATCGTAGGTCGTTAGAGGGAGCGAGTGGAGTGCAGATAGTCAGTGTCGGGTTTTCAGATCGTGAAAGTTTAAGGACAGTAAATAATATTGCAGATATTGCATGTGGAAGTAATATTGATGCATAAATTGGAACTTTGTCGGGAGTGGTGATTGAGTTATAGGTTTCGGGACTATGTCATAGGACGTAATCGGGACTGATAATTTTGATAGTTTGACACCATCTTGGATAGGAGCAGAAGAGGATTTCTTGGAACTTTGGACTACGGCAAGCTCGCAAGATATTTCGACTGAGAAGTCTTCGAGGGACATCAACGAAGAATAGATAAGTTAACCGCGGTATAAAACTCTAAATTCAAAGATATCTTAATAAAAGGCCTAACATCAAAATCATTTATTAAATTCACTATATTGTTTGCAAAAAGGTAACAATAAACTTTGTTAAATTTTGTTCTTTAGAAAAGAAAGTGATCTTTCATTTAGTCAATCCAAACAGTAATGAACTAGGAATTAGAATCATTCTATTTCAGATTCCCAGCAGCGCTGTATAGTCTGCGGATCGTATAATCCCTTATAAAGGTAATAAGGATTATAATATATCGTGACCCATTGACCCAGCAAGCCGGACGCTAAGATCTTTGCAAGATATTAAAGTAGAGAGAAAATTTGTATATCTCAAAATGGCGCGCCAACGTGATGCATAATTTGTTATAATTTATAACAATTGGTGACACGGATAAAATTAGTCTTATAAATTATAATAAAGTGATCCAAAGGGAATCTGAAATTTATGGATTGACATTTGAAATTAATTGTTAATTATAAGAAAGAGCCAAGACCATTTCATTGGTGTGATTTTAAAATAATTTAACAGAGAGATTTTAATTTGTATTAGAATTCAAAATGGATACTAGGAGCAAAAAATTGCGTATGGAGAATGTTAATGTAGATGATATGGCGTCTGCTAATACTAATCCCGAGGGAGAAATCTCGCGTGAAATTATTGAGATTGAACCACAAGAAAAGGAAATAATGGCTGCACCGTTAGGAAATATGGACCCTAATAATTTAATTCTTAAAATGTTAGCAGAAATGAACGCAAAACTTGAGCATAATAATACTAAATTAGAGGGAATTACTTCAGATATGAATACTAAATTAGAGGGCATTACTTCAGATATTAATACTAAATTAGAAAAAAATAACGCTAAATTGGAAGGAATGACATCGAAAATGTCATTTGAATTGAAGAATTTTCGGCAGGAAATACACGAGGAAATAGTGCAATTACGGGTGGATACATCGGCTGAATTCAATATTATTCATTGTAAAATTGAGTCTTTTAATAATCAAGTTGACCAAATGCAGAGGGAATTAAAAGAATCTGGCGACAAAATTAATTCCAAAGTTAATAATTTACAGGAGAGCGTTGTGACATTGGGACATTTACATGACCAACAATGCGAAAAGTTGACAATCGTCGAATCGCGTGTAGATAACTTAAACGCAATGTCGCTTCAACATGGCGAAAAAATTGAAAACATAGAATCTAAATTAGTTAATTCGGATAGTAAATTAGAAAAACGAATACAGGAGGGACTTAGAAACATTAAAATGGTGCAAGAATCTGAATCTGGGAAATACATGTCGGACATTAAGGACAAGATTGAACAGTTAGAAAACGAATTCATACGTTCGCAGGGAAATATAGCAATGAATGCATCGGCGCTTGTAATACCAAGCCACCTAAAATTTCATGGTGATATGAAAGAACAACCGTGGTCGTTTATTTCAAAATTAGAGAATTATTTTATGATAAATAATATCCCCGAAAGATTAAAATTGCATAAAGTAGAACAAGCCATGTCGTCCAAGGCACATCATTGGTTGACCTCTTTAGTACCGGAACCGACTAATTATAAGGAATGGAAGGATAAATTCTTAAAAAGATATTGGAACGAAAGCCACAAGTTTGATCTAAAATACAAATTAATGAGTGAAAGGTATAAGAAGGGTGGAGCCGAGAATATGTGTGACTTCGCAACACGTAAAATAGCAGCATTCAAGGCATGCGAAGACAGAATGGATAGCAATGAATTAATTAGAATTATTATTCGTCAGTTGCCTGTAAATATCCAAAATTTATTGTGGAACTCCATGCCTATTGATTCTGAGGATCTGGTCGAACGTTTAAGTCGATTCGACCAGACATTGAATAGTGATTATGATCGTAGTAACGGGTATCAATATAATGAAAGCAGGAACGAGAATAACAATGGAACGGGAAAAACAATGAATAATTACAACCGCCAAGGAAATTATAGCTCAGAAAGAAAGGATGACAGGGGAAATAGTACTAAAATGGAAAATAAAAAGACAGGAAACGGGTATCCGCGGAGGTTCAAAGAGGACAATAAACGGGAACATGTGGAAATAAATGCGATTGAACAGGAAAACTCCCAGTGTTCGAAGTAAATGGGCGGGATACTTCGAACGATGATAATGAGGGCGTGATGGTTCTTAAGGACTTGAATAGCTTTGAAGTATCGGCGGAAGATTTATTAAGGGAAGATACGGACGAACGGGCGGAGAATAGCACGTGTTTAATTTTGAAGGGGATATTTCGGAATATACCTGTAGACATTTTAATTGACACAGGTGCTAATGTTTGTGCAGTGTCGGAAAAATTATATGAGCAGTTAAAGAAAAAGGGAAATAAAATTGAGGAGCTACCCACTAGGAGTTTGGATATTCGGACAGCTAATGGAAGGCGCATCGAAACGAGAAGTCGGCAAATTTGGGTGGAAGTGGAAGTCCAAGGGATGACAATTCAGTTTCCGGCAAGTGTAGTGAAGAATTTGATTCGTCCAATTATTTTGGGGATTGATGGCCTAAAAATGTATGACGCCAAGGTCGACATAGGTAACAGGAGTATATTGTTACGAGGTGACAAAGGGCAACAACATTGTTTAGGGATCAAAGACCAGGAGGGCGAAGATATGTATATTTGCGATATTGCGGAACAAATTGAAGAGACCAGGGACCAGATCCACGCGGCAGCAGAGGGCGCGGTCGACGAAAACGGAATAGATGCTAGTGAAGCTATTGAAATATTAGTCAATGAATATAAAGATGTTTTTGGAAGTTCAAGGGAGCCGGTAAAGGGATATCAATTTAAAATTGAATTGACGGATGAGGAACCTTTTAATCTGAAACAATATCCGATCCCCCATGTATATAAAAGC
Source organism: Teleogryllus occipitalis (assembly GCA_011170035.1). NCBI lineage: Eukaryota > Metazoa > Arthropoda > Insecta > Orthoptera > Gryllidae > Teleogryllus > Teleogryllus occipitalis. The sequence goes on from BLKR01006319.1 coordinate 55,697, forward strand.
GAAGTACGTAAACAAATAAACACGATGCTTGAGGATGGTATAATAAAAAAATCGATGACACCGTATGTAAGCCCAATAGTGATAGTTCGTAAGAAAGACAATAAGATCAGATTTTGTGTGGATGCTAGGAAACTCAATAGCAAGACCATCGCTCGTCATGAAAAACCGCCGAAATTAGATGAAATGATGTGGAAGGTAAAAGGAGCTCGGATATTCACGGGACTGGATTTTACTGCGTCGTACTGGCAAATTGGACTACACCCAGAATCGCAAAAATTTGTCAGTTTTTCATTTGAAGGCAATACGTATAGTTTTCAGAGGATGGCCTTTGGATTAAAGAATAGTGGCGCAGCTTTAATCAGTTATTTGGACGATGTAATACCGGATGAGCTAAAGGAAACTACTCTCATGTACGTCGACGATATTGTGTTATTCTCTACCAATATGTTTGAACATTTAAAGAAGTTGAAAAAACTATTCGAAATCTTTCGGAAGTATAATTTAAAATTAAATATTGGAAAATGCCAATTCGGGAGGAGGAATATAAAATTTATGGGGCACGTCATATCGGATCAAGGAATGTCGATGCAAGATAAAAAGAAAGAATTGATTAAGAATTTTCCACGACCTCGGAATGTAAGGGAAGTTAGAAGATTGATTGGGGTGTGCAATTATTATTCCCGGTTCTGCAAAGGTTATTCAGAAATTATACACCCAATAATAGAATTGCTAAAGAAGGGGAGGAAATGGGCGTGGGATACAAAATGTCAAGAGGCGTTTAAAAAATTAAAAGAACTATTTGAGAAGACATTTTTGATCAGTTATCCAGATTTCGACAAAAGAATGTATCTACAAGTGGATAGTAGTGGATTTGCCATGGGAGCTGTGTTGTTCCAATACGACGAAAAGAATAAGCAGAGAATAATCGCCCTAGAAAGTCGTGTTTTGACCCTTGGCGAACGACTTTTTACTACCAGTGAACGGGAAGCTTTAGGAATTGTGTGGGCTACGCAGAAATTACGGGCTATATTAATTGGACGACCATTTACCGTCATTACGGACCACAAGGCCCTAATTTTCTTAATGAGAAGTCATTTGAATAACGATAGATTGTTGAGATGGTCACTATGGCTTCAACAATTTGATTTTAACATCCAATATTGTGAAGGCCGTGATAACGTTTTGCCCGATTATTTATCGAGAATCAGGATAAAGGAAAAGGAAGGTAGTGTGGAACCCGATATTAATGCTATCCAGTTAACGGAAATACGACCGAAATGGACGAAGGAGGAATTAGCGAAAATTCAAAGAGAGGATCCTGTGGGGAGGCAAATAATTGAGCATTTTCGGCGGAAGATAACGACCGACGGCAGGATGATCCGAAATTTTCAATGTGGAAGATGTACGAGGGGGTATTATTACATCGGATTAGGAAACGAGGGACGCAGTATCAAATTTGGATACCAGAAGCGCATAGGCGAGAACTGATTCTATCTACGCATCAACATTTCGGCCACTTTGGATGTAACAAAATCGAAGTAATACTAAGATCAAAATGCTATTGGAAAGGCATGGGGCGACAAATCCGTAAGCAAATCAGTAAGTGTGACGTCTGTCAGAAAACCAAACAGCCCAATAAAAGGTATGAGGGGAGCAGCAAAGCGATAATACCTACGTCAACTAGGGAAATATACGCTGTGGATCTTTATGGACCAATGCCGAAATCCAAATTTGGGAATCAATATTTGTTAGTAATAATGGATGTTTTTTCTAAAATCACAAAATTATACCCCATTAGAAAGGCGAATGCACAGAGTTGCATTACGCAATGCCACAAATTTTTTGAAGAATTCGGTATACCTAAAAAAAATTATTAGTGATCTGGGGACGCAATTTACTAGTGGAAAATGGGAACAAGACATGAGAAGAATTGGTATCCAAATATGTTACACGACGGTACGAAATCCTCAAGCTAACCCCAGCGAAAGAATTATGAAGGAGATCTCGCGCTTATTTAGAGTCTACATTTCGGAAAGCCATAACCGATGGATGGAGGCCGTTCCAGTATTGAACTACGTTTTGAATAATGTTCCGCATGGGAGCACGCGAAGCACGCCTATAGAGGTCCACATGGGTAGGAAAGAAAAAAATGATCCGTTTCGAAGGATTAGGATACCTCCAGAAATAAATGGGATCCCAGATGATGTGAGAGATACGCGAATAATTTATGACAATTTGAGGGAGGCAGCAGCCAAAAGAAAGCTAAAACAGAAGCAATGCTTTCGAGGCGAGTATAAGGAGGGTGATGAAGTGTTAATTAGAGTACCTCAAGTGTCGTCAGGGGATAAGAAGCTATTTTATAAATTTTTCCCGTTGTATAAAGGTCCGTACCGAATTTGTAAAGTATTAAGCAAGAATGCCGCGATTTTGAATGATGAAAACGGACGACAAATGGGAACATATAACTACAGGAACATGAAGCCGTATATGAGGGACGACACGCATGATTAAATATTCTGGTCATGACAGAGATTTGTAAATAGTTGTAAATATTAGGAGTAATGGTTTTTCTTTTGTTATTGTTTTGTTGTTATGTGTATTTTGTCAGTTTGTGTAGGGAGTTTAATTTAATGTGTATGTGTATTCAATGAAGTTAATGGGGAGCAAATATTAGGCAGAAACGGTTATTAGAATACCTGGTGAAATGGTTATTGTTGGCACATTCCGAAAGGAAAATGTAAATAGTTTTAAGGCAGCAAGAAACAAGACCTAGTGCAGTGCAAAGTGTAAAGTGTTAATGTCGTTTAGTGTGAAGAAGAAAGAAGAAAGTGTTCAGTTTTAGTCTTGTCATTTAGTTAGGTTGTAGCAAACCAAATGACGCTTGGAGAGGGGAAGCTGTGACATACCGATATGTCACATGAATATAAACTAACATTTATTTGAAGACAATATGGTGGAATATGCATTAAGAAGTTTAGACGATCAAAAGGTTAGCTACATCAAAATATAACGAACGCATGGATTGGCTGGGTGAGAGAAGGACGGTCAAATGTTATGAAAAAAAAGAAGGGAGTTTAATAGGAAGCTTCGAGGGGTGAATCATGCAAGAAGAATTCATTCTGACCGGCATCGCGTGTCTGAACGGATCGTGGGTCGTGAGAGGGGGCGAGGTAGTGCAGATAGTCAGAGTCGGGTTATCAGATTGTGAAATTTGAAGGACAGCAAATAATATTGCAGATATTGCATGTGAAAGTAATATTGATGCATAAATTGGGACTTCGTCGGGAGTGGTAATCGAGTTATAGGTTTCAGGACTATGTCATAGGACGTAATCAGGACTGATAATTTTGATAGTTTGACACCATCTTGGATAGGAGCAGAAGAGGATTTCTTGGAACTTTGGACTACGGCAAGCTCGCAAGATATTTCGACTGAGAAGTCTTCGAGGGACATCAACGAAGAATAGATAAGTTAACCGCGGTATAAAATTCTAAATTCAAAGATATCTTGATCAAAGGCCTAACATTAAAATCATGTAATAAATTCACTATATTGTTTGCAAAAAGGTAACAATAAACTTTGTTAAATTTTGTTCTTTAGAAAAGAAAGTGATCTTTCATTTAGTCAATCCAAACAGTAATGAACTAGGAATTAGAATCATTCTAATTTCAGATTCCCAGCAGCGCTGTATAGTCTGCGGATTATATAATCCATTATAAAGGTAATAAGGATTATATATATCGTGACCCATTGACCCAGCAAGCCGGACGCTAAGATCTTTGCGAGATATTAAAGTAGAGAGAAAATTTGTATATCTCAATACTATTCTTCAATTTTATTTAAATTGGCGTGTCAAGGTCACGCAAGAAAAAGGGAGAGAGAATGCAGTCTCAACACTAAGGCGCTGCAACACACTACAGCACTCACTTTTACGGCTTCCCTTTGGAACAGCCTTCACTCTCACTATTTAGTGCGCGACCTTGAGGCGCCACGTTAAAAAATTGAAGTGTTGTGGGTGCAGAAGCATTGAAAATAATTCCGGTGGCCAGACAGCAGTCTTGCCGCCGGCGC
>BLKR01006320.1:0-59765 GCA_011170035.1 Teleogryllus occipitalis
AATATTCTGATAATGATAGAAACCACTAGTTATATGTCTGGTTTTTGCACAATCGTCATCGGTCGGAACACTACTTAGATCCTTCTGTAGTGTAGATGAGAATGTTTCTGCAGTTAACTGAATTAATAGAATTACTTTTGTCTTCTCGAAGCAACGATAATTAATTAGGGAGTTGGCCTGTTTTAATTCATATTTTCGGTGGCGATAAGATCACCGAAAACCTGAAACACGAATGAAATGCAGAAACGCAATGCAGTAATATCAATGAACACCATAAATCCTAATCCTAGCTTCTCTAAAAGGGTAGAGTGCAGGTCCTTAAAGTACGCCTAATAATGAGGCGACGTAGACGTCCACAACAGTATCATTATGAGTGTAGCTTTCTAGGCTGTTCAGACGCGCAGGGTTGGAAAATGAACTTCGCCCCTGCGATGGGACTCCTGTGGTGAAGCGATCTGGTTTGTCAGCTTGCTGGAGAATCAAACAATGCGGTATTTTAATTACTGTTACTTGTCAATATCTAACTGTAAAGTGCCTAAGAATCGTGTGTTAATCTAAATTGGTTGAATATTGTGAAATACAAAGAATTTAATACTTCAAATTCTTGTTGTTTCACTGTAACGTTAAATCCTTTTTCCCATCGGAGAGAGAGACTCGTCATATTGACTGAAAACCTGAGATTATTCGGCATCGTTAAGCCTGTGCTGTGGAAAAATCATGAGCTATAGAGGGATTTAAGAAGTCTTTCATCATACGCTTATCACATATCACGTCCTAATCCACGCTTTAATACAGCACACGTGTGGCAAATGTTTTTTAAAAGTCTGTGTCGATCAATGAGGATAAGTTTGCAATGCACGTATGCACCTCACTGATACAAAGATATACATTAACGTACGTAGATATTACACAAAGAATGGTTAATTACCTCACGTCAATCCTTAAATAATACAAAAGCTACTAGCGTCTTGTTTGAAATCAACTGATGCCACTGCAACGCCTCTGACCGGGAGGTCCTAGGTTCGAGTCCTGATGGGAGCAGGATTTTCGACACTAGCTTTTCAGCTAGGTCGAATTCAGTCGCTGTCTGGAGGAGAATTCTAGCGGCGGCTGCTCTGATCGATAATTTTTCGTGGTTTCTCCGATCAACACCAGGTGAATGCCGGAGCAGTACCCTACCAAACGGGCCATGGACCGGAGACCGGTCGGGAGTTTAGAGCTTGTCGCGGCTGGGGCGGTGCACCACTGGTGGGAGAGTCCTGGTTAGGGGGTAATCCCACTAGCCGAAGGTAGGTCGGTGCCGGATCTCGCCATCCAGCGAGGGGAAAATCTCCGCCATCTCCCGAGAAAAACATGCACTACACTAACGGGACTAATGACCGAAACAGTTGACGCGCCCGGAACCACGAAAAAATCAATCAATCAATCTAGTTTGAATCGTTTATAATTAAGACTCGCGTGAATAATATTCTCCAAAGAATATAACACTTCAAATTAGTTATTATGTTACACAGAGTAGGGACTCACACAAACTTTTCGATTCGCTTAGCTCAAAATGTTAATATAATGTGACATATTTATTCCACGAAAAATGTATATGAAATTATCTGCAGTGTGTTTCAATAAAACGTCTGATAATACCGTGTAGAGAAGATTAATGATCGTCATACCGCGAAAAGATATAGCTCATTGAAGGTTTCTGATTTATGGCAGTCATGACTATCCTCAATTGCAATATACAATTTCTTTCATTAATTTCTTTCCAGATTCCCTTTACTGATACATTCAAGAATGAAAAATTCGAAATATTTTGGATTCGAGAAATGAGAGGAATTCGAGTACCTGGCGTTTACTAGGCTAAGAAACCGTGAATTCCCCCGCCTTCAATTGGTCCGTCCTCTGGAATGAGCCGTCATCACCACTCCCATCCCCAGCATTTCTCTCGTGAAGGGACTGGAATGAGGAGAGGCTTGACGCCTGCCATGTAGCGTCACTGTAACTGCATTTCCTCGAGGTTCCTCGAGGCGGCGTCTCTTCGTCCCCAGCCTCCGCCGCCGCCTGCAGCGCGGAGAGGGAATGGCGGCGGCGGGGGGAGGGGGAGGCGGGGCGGCGTGGGAGGGCGGCGGGCGGTCCTTTGAAGAGCGGCTTGTCGACGGCGGCTGATTCACGCCTTAGCTCATGCGCCAGTCAGCGCCGACGCGCCGCGCCGCGGCGTTTACGACACGAGGACAGAGACACGGGGGCGTGGCGCCTCCGGGCGACTCCATTGCTCCTCCAATGGCCGTGGAGCGCTGCGTTTATGCCATCGCGGTAGCCTTGCTGGAAATATACAGTGTCTTGCATAAAATGACTTGTAGGGGGCTTGATGGTGACACCCGTTTGCCGATGAACATGTAGTAGTGGAATGTACTATACAACGAAGTTACACTTCTGACATTTGCCCCTATAACGATTGATTGATTGATTGATTGATTGAGGACAGAGGCACGGAGGCGTGGCGCCTCCGGGCGGCTCCATTGCTCCTCCAATGGCCGTGGAGTGCTGCGTTTATGCCAGCGCGGTAGCCTTGATGGAAATATACAGTGTCTTGGATAAAATGACTTGTAGGGGGCTTGAAGATGACACCATTTGCCGATGAACATCTAGTAGTGGAATGTACCATTCAACGAAGTTACACTTCTGACATTTGCCCCTATCTCGATTGATTGATTGATTGAGGACAGAGGCACGGGGGCGTGGCGCCTCCGGGCGGCTCCATTGCTCCTCCAATGGCCGTGGAGCGCTGCGTTTATGCCATCGCGGTAGCCTTGCTGGAAATATACAGTGTCTTGGATAAAATGACTTGTAAGGGGCTTCAAGATGACACCCGTTTGCTGATGAACATGTAGTAGTGGAATGTACCATACAACGAAGTTACACTTCTGACATTTGCCCCTATCTCGATTGATTGATTGTTTGAGGACAGAGGCACGGGGGCGTGGCGCCTCCGGTGCTCCATTGTTCTCCAATGGCCGTGGAGCGGCTGCGTTTATGCCATCGCGGTAGCCTTGCTGGAAATATACAGTGTCTTGATAAATGATCTGTAAGGGGCTTCAAGATGACACCCGGTTTGCTGATGAACATGTAGTAGTGGAATGTACCATACAATTAAGACTCGCGTGAATAATATTCTCCAAAGAATATAACACTTCAAATTAGTTATTATGTTACACAGAGTAGGGACTCACACAAACTTTTCGATTCGCTTAGCTCAAAATGTTAATATAATGTGACATATTTATTCCACGAAAAATGTATATGAAATTATCTGCAGTGTGTTTCAATAAAACGTCTGATAATACCGTGTAGAGAAGATTAATGATCGTCATACCGCGAAAAGATATAGCTCATTGAAGGTTTCTGATTTATGGCAGTCATGACTATCCTCAATTGCAATATACAATTTCTTTCATTAATTTCTTTCCAGATTCCCTTTACTGATACATTCAAGAATGAAAAATTCGAAATATTTTGGATTCGAGAAATGAGAGGAATTCGAGTACCTGGCGTTTACTAGGCTAAGAAACCGTGAATTCCCCCGCCTTCAATTGGTCCGTCCTCTGGAATGAGCCGTCATCACCACTCCCATCCCCAGCATTTCTCTCGTGAAGGGACTGGAATGAGGAGAGGCTTGACGCCTGCCATGTAGCGTCACTGTAACTGCATTTCCTCGCCTCGGGCGGCTCTCTTCTCCCCAGCCTTGCTGAATGATGGCGGCGGGGGTGGGGGGGCGACTTGGCGTGGGGGGCTTGAAGACACCTTTGAAGCCGATGAACATCTAGTAGTGGAATGTACCATTCAACGAAGTTACAGTTCTGACATTTGCCCCTATCTCGATTGATTGATTGTTTGAGGACAGAGGCACGGGGGCGTGGCGCCTCCGGGCGGCTCCATTGCTCCTCCAATGGCCGTGGAGCGCTGCGTTTATGCCATCGCGGTAGCCTTGCTGGAAATATACAGTGTCTTGCATAAAATGACTTGTAGGGGGCTTGATGGTGACACCCGTTTGCCGATGAACATGTAGTAGTGGAATGTACTATACAACGAAGTTACACTTCTGACATTTGCCCCTATAACGATTGATTGATTGATTGATTGATTGAGGACAGAGGCACGGAGGCGTGGCGCCTCCGGGCGGCTCCATTGCTCCTCCAATGGCCGTGGAGTGCTGCGTTTATGCCAGCGCGGTAGCCTTGATGGAAATATACAGTGTCTTGGATAAAATGACTTGTAGGGGGCTTGAAGATGACACCATTTGCTGATGAACATGTAGTAGTGGAATGTACCATACAACGAAGTTACACTTCTGACATTTGCCCCTATCTCGATTGATTGATTGATTGAGGACAGAGGCACGGGGGCGTGGCGCCTCCAGGCGGCTCCATTGCTCCTCCAATGGCCGTGGAGCGCTGCGTTTATGCCATCGCGGTAGCCTTGCTGGAAATATACAGTGTCTTGGATAAAATGACTTGTAAGGGGCTTCAAGATGACACCCGTTTGCTGATGAACATGTAGTAGTGGAATGTACCATACAACGAAGTTACACTTCTGACATTTGCCCCTATCTCGATTGATTGATTGATTGAGGACAGAGGCACGGGGGCGTGGCGCCTCCGGGCGGCTCCATTGCTCCTCCAATGGCCGTGGAGTGCTGCGTTTATGCCAGCGCGGTAGCCTTGATGGAAATATACAGTGTCTTGGATAAAATGACTTGTAGGGGGCTTGAAGATGACACTCTTTTGCCGATGAACATCTAGTAGTGGAATGTACCATTCATTCAACGAAGTTACACTTCTGACATTTGCCCCTATCTCGATTAATTGATTGAGCAATCAACTGATCAATCAAGTGATGTCATTAGTTCCCGTAAGTGTAGTGCATGACTGTTCCTCGAGAGGGAGCTGAGTTCTTGCCTCACTGGATGTCGAGATCTGTCGCCGACCTACGTCAGCTTGCGGGGATTTTCCCTAACCAGGTATCTCCCACCAGCGGGGCACCACCCCAGGCGGAAGAAGCATTAATCTCCCAACTGGTCTCCCGGTATGTGTGGTAATGTGGTGCATGTAAGGTTAGGTGTGTGTGAGGGGTGAGGATGGAAAAGGTTTGGGAAGGAAAGATCGCACGCGGTCCGTGGCCCGTTTGTAAGGGTACTGCTCCGGCATTCGCCTGGTATTGACCGAAGAAACCACGGAAAACTACCGCTCACAGCAAGCGGCCGCTAGAATTCTCTTCCAGACAGCGACTGAATTCGACCTAGCTGAAAAGCTAGTATCGAAAATCCTCTCACCGTCGAGAGTGAAACGCTAGGACCTCCTGGTTAGAGTCATTGCAGTGACATAAGTGGTGCCCTGTGGCACCTCTCCCGGTCCCTGACTCGAAAGCAACTCAGTTTGCACTGGGTTTTTACAGGTATTCGTCTCATGTTAGCGCAAAGAGATTTCGGAGCCATCAGGTGCGCAATGTTAAAATTGGTTGGGTGTAACTTTTAGATTTCCCAACATATGTTTTATGAGATTCCCACCATATGTTTCATATTTCCCATCATATGTTTTATGATATTTTCCATCATAGGTTTTACGAGATTTCTCATCATTTGTTTTATGAGATTCCCCATCACATGTTTTTTAACAAAAGGTTCATCTTCTTCGATCCCCATAAGCCCTAGGAATTCATTTTGATGCACCCTGTTTCGTAGATCACTTGGTTGGGCAGTAAAAATTGTTGGCAAAACTTTGTTGGGCAGTAAAACCAATGTAATCCTGTGCCAATGCTTAAAATCACACAAATTTAATACAAAGTTAGTATATATTATTTTAAATTTAATTTTAATTGATGTAATAAATCTTTAATTTCTATCTCAGAATTCACATTTCCAAGGAAGACTTACTTGGAAGTAATACCTTTGGATAACTTTGACAAGTTTGATTCGATTTGATTTATTCTGTCAATGAACATTAAACACTGTATTGTAACGTATGGAAAAGTAAATTTGTCAGACAACTTTCTAGACAACTCCCCTCTACATTCTAAAGATACATAATATTATACATTCTATTGATATATAGACATATATAATACATTCTATAGATACATAATACCTCTCTAGCACCAAGGTGATAGCCTATCAGGCTCTTCAATTTTTATGGAACCGATGACGAAAAGCTTCGGAACACCTGATTTCGGAACAACACCCAATAACCTGGAAAAAATATAAAAACAATCTAATACAAAACCACAGTAATTATATATGTATAATAATAAAGATAATAAAATGTTCAATAATACAATTTTCGGAGTTTAAAATAAAAAAAGGGAAGTAAAGAATTCGAGATCTAAATCTTTCAAGTGAAAGTTATTGAAGTTGAAACACGCTATCTCGAATGTGAATGGGAAAGATAAAAATTAATCAAATCGATGATGGATATGTGAATATCCGTCATCGATTTCATGGATATGTAAAAACCACCATCATCATGGATATGTAAAAACCACTGCAGATTTTGAGAATTGTTTTAAGCAGCATTAACTAAATAGTGAACGTCATTTCGCAAAACTCTCACAAGCTGGCAAATTATCAAAAATGATGTCCGGAGCATTCGGCCTCCCCTGAAAATGGCCTTTGATCTTTTACCACTTCACTAGGCGAAGCGGGTCAGCACACTGCAACGGAATTCAAAAATTTGGCTGAGTCGCGCTCATTAAGCAGATTGATTTGATGAGCATGAAATAAAATAATTTAAACAAAATTAGCAGCGAAATTTAACATTGTGTTGGCAACCCCGCTACAGCTCAAGCCAACCACGTCTGTCAACTGAACATTTCAATGTCAAGGGAAAAGTAACTAACATAAACGTTAACTTAAAACGTCACGATCAAAAATTAGTTTAGTCGAATCTCAGAACATTCCGCAATCGAGGTTAATTTTGAAAGGAAATTCAAGAGAAATGAAGAAAATATCTAAAAGTTCGATTTACTATTTTCATTGTAGGGAATTCGATATATCAATAATTTAGAGTAAGTGATTCTTTTAAGCATTCCTTCTTTAATTCGTGGAAAGAGTGAAAGGAATATTTGGAGCGGTTTCTTGACATAAAAATGTTTTGATGATAATAATGAAGTTTTTTAAATAGCCTCTACTTCACGCCAAATTACACGAAAGCTACTCACATTTTCGAAAGATTCAACGTAAGCTTATTTAAAGATTCGTTTTTAGAAAACAGATTTCATTAAGAAAAGAATATGTATCTTCAATATTGTAGTTGTAGGAAAACGTACAAAGAAATTGAAAAACTTTTGAAAATGTTTTTGAGGCGTCATGTAATGTACCTTTAAAAATCAGAATATCCGTTTGAAACTCCCAAAGCGTCGAGCTCATTAAGACCGATTGGGGAGTATTAATTTTGAAGAAAATTGGCTGAACGGTTTAGGCGCTAACGTTGACCACAGCCGGATAGACGACAGACGGACAGACAGACGTTTTGTTGTAAATCGATTTTTCGTTATTAAGAACCCACAAAAACATGGATTCTGGCTACACCACGTGGAAGAGGAATTTTTTAAATATATTTAGCGACAGGATTTATACACTTTTGCGTTATCGGGGCCCGGCATTAAGAGTTCACCGTTTTTCGGCTCTCTACCTACGAAGTACCTTTGTAAAAAGAAGAAAGTAAAAATCAAAATAAGGATTTCTAGTTTTCGGAAAATTCGAGTTAGGGAGGTATGACGCCGATTGATGGAGGAGTAGCTCGTCCATCTGCAGGCGCGCGCCCCGTCGTTGGTCATCGGCCGTGTGTGTGTGTGGGGGGGCGGGGGGGGGGCGATCGCGTTATTTGTGGAGCGCGGAGGCCTCGTGCGCGGCCGGCCGTCAACACTGTCCATCAAGCGACGGTAAATCGTAAAAGATCAAAAGCTGGCTGTCATCGGCGGCTGCCGCGTGTGTACGCGCGACAGGCAACGCACTGAAGGCGAAGCCGGAACACGTGTGCCGAGACGCCTCGTCCGCAGGGCCGCCCGCCTCCTCGCCGCTCCCTCCCGAGCTATAGTGATGGCAAATATAAGAAAACATCGATTCATTGATACTTCGATACATCAACAAAATGTTTTCCGATGTCGGAGAAAAAAAAGGGAGAGGTGGCTCACGGCGTCAGCTGATACGCAGTGCCTCTGACCGGGAAGTCCTAGTGTTCCACTCCCCATGGTGGCAGAATTTTCAACACTACATTTGGATTTTTTTAACGTCGCATCTCAAGGTCACGTGTGAAAGAGAAAAAGGTAAGGCAAATTCCAATAAGGAGCCGTGAAAGTCGGAGCTGTAGTGACGTTTCAGCTCCCCATTGCAGACTGTCTTCCCTCTTTCACGCGTGACCTTGAGATGCCACATTAAAAAGAAACGAAGTATAGCTACATGCTAGGTCGAATTCAGTCGCTGTCTGGAGAAGAATTCTAGCGGCCGGCTGCTCTGATCGGTAGTTTGCCTTGGTTTTTTCAATAAACACCAGGCGAATGGCGGAACAGTTCCCTAACAAACGGGCCACGGGTGGCGCGCGATCTTTTCTTCCCGTTCTTTGTTCTATCGTACCTGCTGCTATCGTATCAACTGCTGTCATCATCAGTCCTCAGTGAAATGGTAAGCGTGTGGTATGCCACACACTTACCATTTAACTGAGGACTGATGATGACAGCAGTTGACGCGGACGGAATCACTAGTAATCAATCAATCGACGAAAATCTTCTATGTTTAAAATGTCGATCTTTTAATAACGATGTAACATATCGAAATAAAATATCCTTGTTCTACTGTGATACAAATCACATCAATACTAGTTTAGAGCATGTTTTGTCTTAAATTTGACTGTCGTCTTCATTTTCTAATCAATGTTTTATATAGTCAATGATTAAAATGAAGTTTAACGATATTACAAAAAAAGCAAAAAAAAGTAATAACACTGGAAAAAGGTCGTGAATATCAAGCGGTTTCGTGCCGTCTGGGGTCGATAACAGGACAGTTGTGAATAGCTGTTGATTACGAGCAATCGAAAAAAAAAAGATACTGAAAATTTTATTTACATCATGAACATTTTTTTTAACACATCGATGTTTGTGAACAAATATATCGATCTGAAGAGAATATCCAAAGCAAAACATCGATGCTATAATATCGATGTCTGTGCTCGAAAACATGGAGTGTTTTTTCGCCATCCCTAGTTGAAGCGACGCACAGCGGCGTCGAGATCCATGGCTCAGCGCGATACAACGTTCCAAACTGTTCCCAATGACTGTATCAACAACCCCAGCGCAAATATTGTGCAGATTACGAGGCTTGAAGTAACATACTGAACAGATGGAGGCATTAGACGTCGTTCCAACTTTGCCTTCTGCTTACTTTCTGTGATGCTAGACATAGTAACTAGTAGCAGCCGGTAGTTCTAACGTCCAGAAAATACATCGTTAATCTGAGAGGGTTTGACGTAAACAATTTGACACCTGCTTCCTCGTCTGCGAGTTTTAATGGGCGAAAAGACTCGTTGGTAACATGAAATGAATGAAGAAAAAGTATCCACGATAATTTCTGTTTTACATTGCATCATTAAATTGTCGGAAGAGCAAAGAAATTAAGAAAAGAACAAAAGTTTGTATCGGTTCAAAGAGCATTTTATATGGTTCTATTATTTTCTTGTCTGAATGCACAATTCATTCTGTATTTACTTTTCTTAGCAGCATTTCAATATTAGGTATTAAACAATGTGATAGAGTCGCATACTTAGAATTCTGTTTGGGATCTGATGGAGTGAATTTTTTATGGAAAATTAATAGTGGAATAAGCACTATCATAAGACGTAAATCCCAAACCCATTACTATAAATAAAGTCCAAGCATTCTCAAAGTTAATTTTTTGTCTCAAAATTTATTTCTTAAATTCTTCTAAATACAATGTACTCGTTTTGTCTATCAACCACCAATTAGAGAGATTTTATTTTGTCTCGATATAATTGAAATAATTTAGACAGAAGTAGTTGAATAATTTAATAAAGTGCTTTTTGTTAAAATCCACAAAACTGATCTAAAGTTCAATATAATTCTTAACTTGCAATGGCAATCATTAATATAAATGATTTATTCAATCAGTCTAATGAGTATTCATTTGATTCGTTTCCTGTCTTTTGGAATCGATTCCAACAAGAATCAGAAGGAAAGGAATCGCATTACAATTCTATAGGAAAACAAAGAAAATTATCAATTCTTGAATCGATTCACAAGAATAGATTCCTGAGTCGAATCGGAAGAATCGAATCTCGAGTCGATTTGGAAAAATCGAATCTTGAGTCGATTCAGTAGAATCAAATCTTGAGTCGATTCAGTAGAATCAAATCTTGAGTCGATTCAGTAGAATCAAATCTTTAGTCGATTCAGTAGAATCAAATCTTGAGTCGATTCAGTAGAATCGAATCTTGAGTCGATTCAGTAGAATCGAATCTTGAGTCGGTTCAGTAGAATTGAATCTTGAGTCGGTTCAGTAGAATCGAAACTTGAGTCGGTTCAGTAGAATCGAAACTTGAGTCGATTCAGTAGAATCGTATCTTGAGTCGATTCAGTAGAATCGATTCCGGAATCGAATAGGAAGAATCAGAACGTCCCTACTCGTGGGCATCGCGACGGCCGCCCGCGCCCGGTCTCGTCCCACTTGATTTAAGCGGCGCGGCGCGGCGCGGCGGCCTGCTTGTTGCCGCGGCCTCACACGCCGCCGCCTCTCGCTTTTTATCGAGCGCCCGCCCCTCCCCGCCTCCGGCGTCATAAATCAGCGCGGACAAGAGTAAACATGGAAAAATAAATTCAGAAACACGTCTGCGGAGACGGAAAAAGCCAGCCCGCGTGCGAGCACGCCGCCACGGACGCAGCGGCGATGGCTCAGGCGGTGACGAAGGCGGGGGCGGCGGGCACGGGGGGGGGGAGGTCCGAGGGGAAAATCAGTCAAAATGGGTAGTCAAAATGGAGGAGAATCTATGGGTGCGACATTGATGTTGATGTTTTCAAAACGATATTTTTTTAATAATTTAAATATAAAAATATTTCCTATAAAAAGATTGATGGTTTAAACATCGATAGATTAAGCCGATATTTTTAACATAAATATTTTGTGCTCAATATTTGATGAGTGAATGAAAAGTTTCATTAATCAAAATTTTGTAAAATATTTAATAACTGATAATACAACTGACAGTGAATGTGCTCGAAGAAAGCGAACATTTCATCAAGCAGACTATCTCTCTCCTGAGAGATGATCTCTTTGTCCTGCAATTTTCTACGCCTTTCCTTGCATTCCGCAGATGAAGGTCCTACGCATACTACGCATGACTTGGCCGCCTCTCCATCTTCCAGCATCCTTCAACGGTGAACTGAGGAAGCTCTGACACGTAGAGATGACCCTTGGCGCTAAGCTTTTGCTGTTTTGTTAAATATAACTTTTTAGTTTATTTTGTCACTGAAATCTTAATGATGAATTAATAAACTCGGTCCTTGTGAAATTATTTTTTTCTCCTCACCAATGTAAATGTTAGAGGTTACGAAAACACTATTAAAAACTTCAATGTTTAAGAACATGGTTTGTGTTTGGGCGATATATTAACATTGATGTTTTAATTTTTAACATCGAGGTTTTGAAACAAGAACCACACTTACGGGACTAGTGACCTTTGTTGTAATAAAATTACTTAGACGTGACAATAGGCCCATATCGGTGCTATAATTTTCAACGTATAATTCAGGGACCTGCCGTCCGATGTTGGGATCCAGAACGAAGCTACATTTGAAACAATGATTTACAATGTGAGTAATGTTCGTATGAGCCCAGCTAGTGTTCGCTATAAATGAAACTTCTGGTGTTTATTAGTAATGTATGAAGATCGGGATCAGTGACATCAGTTAACTGTAGCAGAAAGTTCCTGTTTATATTAACAGAGACTAGGGCATCAATTGATATCGCTGCAGTGCCTCTGACCTAGAGATCCTAGACAGTTGCTGCACCTTAAGGACTCTGGGGCGGCGCCTTCATCAGAAAAAAATCTCAGTAAAAGTTGCAGAAAGAATTAAATTTGCAATAAATCGACTCGTTTTATTCCTCCAGCTCAATCTATGAGGACGAATTTAGTTTTATGTGCTCACTTAAGCGAAAGATAATGTTTTTAGAATGGCTCGTATCATGGAACACCGCGAGTCCGTTCGTTCGTAGTTGGTGCATTCGAAGCAATGGAAGCGTGAGGACGAGTGGGGGTACGGGAAGTTGGGAGGGAGCAACGTGGTATTATGAGTTTTGTTCCGCGAAGTCCATCTCTATTAACTAAGCAAAGAATACTAACTCTTTCATGTGATTTAAAAAAAATACTGATCTGTTTGCTGCAAATATTTTTAAAAATCTCTTATTTTCGCGTGAGCACTTTTGTATCTTCCGTTTTCAACGAAAATGTCTCAGTCAAGAATTAAAATCCCGATGCATACATATCGGTTGTACACTACATGGTCCTCGTTCAAGAAATATTTTGAAGAGATAAAATATATGTAATAGTTCGGATGCTGCCCCTTGTAATTGGCCCACCAGCCGCCATTCGTCCAGGGATTCGACACCCGGTGGTGAAATGATTTTGGACACTAGCTACATAGCTAGGTTGAATTCAGTCACGGTCCGAAGGAAAATTCTAGCGGTCAGTTACACTGATCATAAGTTTTCCGTCCATTCTTCGATCAACACCAATGCTGGAGCACCCTATTCAACGACGGGCCATGGATCACGCGCTATCTTTCCTTCCTTTTCCTTATCCTATCCTCTCCCCCTGGCTACACACACTCACATTTACCTGCACTACACAACCATACATGTCGGGAGAGCAGTTGAGTGCTTGCAGCAAGTCCTGGCTGGGGCAGTACCACGCTGGTGGGAGATACCTTGTTGAGGACTTCCCAAGCTAACGTGTAGGTCAGCGCTGGATCTCGCCATCCAGCGGAGAAGGATCACCGGCACGTCCTCCCATACAAATGCACTACACTTGTGGAACTAATAACCTTAGCAGATGACGCACCCGGAATCATCAATACCGGGGGCGGTAGATCTGTGCATCAACTGATGTCACTGCAGCGCCTCTGACCGGGAGGTCCTAGGTTCGAGTCCTGACGGCAGCAGGATTTTCGACTAGCTTTTCAGGTAGGTCGAATTCAGTCGCTGTCTGGAGGAGTATTCTAGTAGCCGGCTGCTCTGATCGGTAGTTTTCCCTGGTTTCTCCGATCAACACCAGGGGAATACCGGAGCAGTGCTCTAAGAAAGGGCCACGGACCGCGCGCGATCTTTTCTTCATATTCCTTGTCCTATCCTCACCCCTCACACACACACACACACACACACACACACACACACACACACACACTAACATGCAGTACCCTACCACATATCCCGGGAGACCGGTCGGGAGCCTAGAGCTTGTCCCGGCTGGGGCGGTGCCCCGCTGGTGGGAGAGTCCTGGTTAGGGGGAAACCCCAGCAAGCTGACGTGTAGGTCGGCGCCGGATCTCGCCATCCAGCAGAGTAAGATCACCGCCATCTCCTGATGAAAAACATTCACTACACTTACGGGACTAACGACCTAAGCTGCTGACGTGCCCGGAATCACTAACCAACCAACAAAACCGAATCACCAATCAACCACCTGTCAACAGAGACGACTTGCATTGGGAGATAACATCGATTCTGAATTCCAAGGCTTGGCTTGCGTTTGTTCCTAAAGGAAGGCTGCGGCGCGGCGCGGCGCGGCGCGGCGCGGCGTGGCTGTAGGCTGCATAAGGAGACGCCAGAACGCGCGGCGCGCCTACGAGGGCGTGACGCGCGAGTCTGCGAGGTGTCGCTTGATGGCGTGGAGGGGGAGAGGGGAAGGGTGGGGAGGGTGGGGTGGGTGGGGTGGGAGGAGCGAGACTCGCAGCGTCGTGACAAATCGCGCGTGCTCTCCGCTTTTTACGCGTCGCCGCCGCCGCCGCCATAAACCGCGCCTGCCGGCGTCGCTCGCCGTCCCGGCGCGGCCGAGGTGCAGTAGAGATGCGACATCGCCGACAAACCACCGGGTCAGGTGGCTCAGGGCATTAATTGATGTCACTGCGGTGGCTCTGACCGGGAGGTCCTATGGTTTCACTACCGACGGTGGTGGTGGGATTTTCGATACTAGGGAGATAGCTAGGCTGTAGACAATCGCTGTCTGGAGGAGAATTATAGCGGCCGGCTGCTTTGATCGGAAGTTTTCCGTGGTTTCTCCGATCAACACCAGGAGAATGTCGGAGCAGTAATCTAATAAACGATCCACGGGTTTCTCCTTCGCGCGATTTTTCCTTCCTCTTCCTTGTCCCATCCCTACCCCTTACATTTACACTCACGTGAACAACACTACCGTGCATGTCGGGAGCTTAGAGCTTGTCTGGGTTGGGGCGGTGTCACGCATATAACAGATCCCTGCTTGGGGAATACCCCGCTAGCCGACGGTACCTGGGCGCAGGATTTCAGCATCTTATTGATTAACAGCATGTTATTGAACATCGATGTTTTTGAAAGTCGATTAGTAATATTTGAATTTCACGTGGCGTTATGTATTTATGTGTGATTTAATCTGAAAATATCTTTTATTAATTTGATTTGAGATGTAACTGTCAAAAAATTTTTTAAAAAATAATCAGGACAATTGATACAAAAAAATGGATATTGTGATTAGATAATTCAAAAATAATATAAGGTTCTTTATTGATCAAAATTCCATTTTACTTATTTTTACCATTGGTCACATTGATATGAAGAATAGTCAATTTGTAGATATCTGAAAATCATAACTGTTTTTTTGTTTTGTTTTGAACTTTTTCATTTAAAAGTATCGACCCCGTAAAAATATCGTGCTCACAACATAGATGTTAAAAAATATTCGCTTCAAGAAATCAATCTTAAATACATCAATGATTTTATAATAACGTTGGTGTTTTGAAAACGTCGACATCAATGTTGCATTCTGCATCACAATTTAGTAGCAATAAATATAAGAAAAGAACATTGAATCGAAAAGAACTTCGAATAAATGACATTGCCCGTCATTTATTCGAAAGGAAATGAAGCTGAATCTTCACATTTTGTAATAATTTCAAATGTTTCATTATACAATATTCTTTCAAATACACTAAAGCATCTTTCGTATTGATCTCGACTTCCCCTTCCAGAAAGTCTTACATTCTGTCCTATTTTATTAGGATACTATTTTAGTTACTCGTGTGCTTTTGATCTTAATTCGTTTTTTTAAGTGATTGAAGTGATTTACCTAATTATGTCCTTCTTATCCCATTTCATATTAAAATATATAGATTAGATTATTTATATTGAATGATATACATTGAATCTCCATATTTGAAACAGTGTGTGCCCTATTTCCCCTCCTAACACTAAGAAACGCATTGTCAGAACTTTCAGTTTCCTTGTTCTCTTCCTTTCTCTAATCTTCTCCCACATCTTTTCCGCATTTCCATTCGTCGTCATCATCATCATCATCATCATCATCATCATCAATATCATCAAATTCTTCATTTTGCCGATCTTTCCTCGTCGAATGATGGCGATAGACTCCGTTGGCCTGCTTCCTCGCCCGTTCAAGAGCTCGGCGGTGCAGTTGCGCGGGCGGTGAAGTGCAGCGCTGCACTTGCGTGCTGTGAAGCCATCCTTATCCCTGCGGACATCCTTACGAGCGGCAGATCTGTAACATCACAAGAAAGCAGAGGTCTGTGAAGACAGGAACCATTCGGAGCGCTTGCGGCGTAGCGAAGTTCTCCTGCCGGCGTTCGAAATAGTTGGCAGTTCAGTGATACTACAGCACAGTTCGCAACTGTTATACAACTGTTATAGTACTAAATCCCTAAATCAAGGATTAACTCATTGTTTGACGGTCTTTTTGGAAAGAGATATTCAGAAAAGGTTCTTCCAGGCACGGCGTGTTTCCACATGCTTTCCACGTGCTTCCACGTGCAGCGTCTTTGAACAAATTTTTAATCGTTGAGTAGAGCGGCGCGGAAAAAACGCTACGATGACATTGTGGGCCCCTTTGTAGCTTCTGTAAGTCTGCGCCGCTATTCCATAGCATGGGCAAGCGTACCTCATGATGGGCATAATTGGAACTTTATAAAGAGCAGAGCAGTTGCCAAATGACTGTTTGCTCCTTTTGTGAAAACCAACTCGCAAACTAAGTTCAGCGAAAACATTTGTCGCAAGGGCCTTCGACTTGACCGTGGCTCATTTTTAACACGAGATTATCTATCAAGTGTTGGGCGCGATATTCCTCGTCTCTCACCTGTCGTGTTGTCTTGTTTTACATCACACTCATACACTCACATACACAAACATACACACTCACATACAGACACGCACACTCACACTCATACTCATACACATACTCGCATACGCAGACACACAGTCACACTCATACTCACACTCATACTAGTATTCATACTCACACTCATACTCATAATCATGCCCCCCTCATACTCATACTCATGCCCTCCCTCATACTCATACTCACACTCACACTCATATTCACACTCATACTCACAGGTACATTCTCATACACACACTCACATACAAAGATCCACAATCACACTCATGCTCATACACTCATACTCACACTCATACTCACACTCACACTCACAAACATAATAACACAAGCATTTACAAGCGCTACACTGCCACACGTAGGGAGACTCCTCCGGGGAGCTTAAAGTTTTCCCCGGGTTGGTGTGTCGCTAAGAGATAAACATGGCGGGCGTAAAACCTCTATGCTAACATGTAGGTCGGCGCCAGATGTTTCATTCTATCGGGAGAGATCACAACCACTTCCCGGGTCCAACGTGCACCACCCTTACGGGACTGCCAAGCCGCGTGGCTGCCTTGCCGTGCCCCCGCGGCCGGCGTGGCCCGTGGCGCGTAGCGGCCGCGAGGGGCGGAGGCGCAGGCGGAGGTCGTCGACCGCGGGTGCTCGCCGCCAGCGCCAGGTCGCCGAGCCTCAGCGCACGACGCCAGGCGGCGCGCGCGGCACACTCGCCCCGAGAGCGGCCTCTGCTCTCTCTCGCATCAGTTTTGGCAACTGCAAATTCGAAATGAACTCGTTTCACATGCCCTTGCCACTGTGATTTTCTCGATTATTTGAGGGAATATTGGAGAATTGTTTGCATGTCAATCAATATCGCATTGTATGTTACATATTTAAATATAACTGTGTAAGTCTTTTGAAATTGAAACTTTCCAACTCATCCTTCACCTTAAAATAACAATATTATAGTAACCAATCACTGTCACAATCATAACCATTGTGAGATCTTATCTTCCTGTTTCATCTCATACTTTTTGTAGAGGTACAATAGTGATATTTTGGAGTTAACAGAATTAAGAAATTAAAATAAAAATTTACTACACGCATTTATTAGTTTAATGCTTTTGTTTTAAATTGTACTCAGTCGAAACAGAAATCTCATTGAAGATATTGTTTCTACTATTTTAAAGATATTTTTAATTCGCAACTTCGCAGAGACTAATTATGCTGGATTAGCCTAAATATTGGAGAAATATTCAAGGAGTGATATCCCAGTAACTAATATTTAACATTCTATGGCTTTTCATAATTGTAGACATTTTTTTCCAATTTTGAATCATTAAATGTCATAAATATCAGCCAAGTATGTAAAGAGAGAGTAATATACTATAATACGATGTATCAGGTAAGCGAAAACAGAATGTCACATTGTACTATACTCTTTCCGCATTCATTAATTCCCAGCACTTGAAAGGCTGTTTTACTAGCTAATAGGCATAGTCGGTTTATGAGACTTTCGGAAAATCACGAACAGCTGAGATGATTGCTTCAACACATTAAAACGGTTCAAGTGTTGGTAAATGCATGGCTGTTTTTTTCTTCGAGGCCTGCCATAAAATTCGACTTCGGGTTTATGGCTAGCATAGGGAAGGTACCTTCAGGTGCGTGTTAACAGTTGGATAGCAGGAGAGGGAAACCGACTCAGCAACGTCATTGGATTTCGACCCTTACTGTGGTCGTTTCAATATTGCCCTCTAAAACCATAAAATTTTGCTAAGTGAATACTGTTTTACTGTTATTTACCAAGGATTTAAGGAAATGAAAGTTTAAGTCTTCATGTGAAATTTTTGACATTCTCAAAAATGTTTAGCCTCATTAATGCTAATGTCTTGCACTACCAATTGAATACCATGACAATCACAATTTAGTAGCAATAAAAATAAGAAAAGAAAAAGTTAATGGCATTACTTGTCATTTACTCTACTGAAAATGAAGCTTTATTTACACATTTTATAACAAATTTTAAATGATTCATAGTACAATATTATTTCAGATACACTTACAGGACAACGCAACCACTTTGTATTAATCGTGACAGTGAGCTCAAGTGGTATGTTCCCATTACGTTGCACGTCCCAGGGCCTCAAGTGTAAGCATTTGCACTAGCATGTGACAGCATTTCTGTCATATATTAGTTAACTACTCACGAGAAGTATGAGAGGAATATTGCACAAGAAACATTATTTTAATGAGATTGAACGAGCAGATGAGGATAGAATATGGTAAGCACGAGAATTTCTCTATCCTTCCCTATTTTCTCTCCTTACTTCCATTCTTTCGGAGTTGGTCGACAGCTTGATTGCTCAACACCTCAAAGCCCATCCCCCATAACCTCTACACCTCTAAGGCTACCCAAAATGACTGGGAAACTTCTTCTTCTTTTATTCTGAACAAGGTAAATTTACAATCTATTTTACATTAAAAATAATTAGTAAATATGATAAAACGTTATAGTTGATAATGAAAATTTGTTAGTAAATGTATCCCAATGGTATATTTCACCGCCTTCTTGAGTTTAGTATAGAAAGAATCAATTTAATTACTTAAGCCAAAGTTCAGGAATACATTATGACTAATTCGAGAATCTATAATGGAGCTGTAAGGGTGTAATTCTGGGTAATCGGTAAGTTTCTTCACTAGTATCTAGAAGGTTGATGACTAGAGGATTTGGATTGGTTTCCAGACGTTGAAGATAACTTGAACTGTCGAGAAACCGTGCATAGATTGGACTTCTCCCCGTACTACGTCTCACAGTTCCCTTTTCACACGTAGAGCATGTGTGACATACCACCCATTCGGTCTCCATACTCACCCTACGGTCGGAGGTTTCTCATCACTGCGAGGTCCTACAACTCGTAAGGCATGTCTCTTTGGCTCCGGTGAATAAGCTGATAAGTCAAAAGAACTTAATTTTGCAGGTGGGCAAAAACACACTTTCAAGAAATGCTGTAAATCAGGGCTTAATGATATTCAAAGAAAACCTACTCACAAACAGTATCGTTTGAGTATTACCTTCGTTTGAATATCATTAATCCCTGATTTACTCCAGTTGACAATTTTGTTTGCTCTCCTGTAAAAATAAGTTTTTTTTTTACTTATCAGCTTATCCACCGGGGTCAAAGGTCTAAGATGACAAAGGAAAATGGCGGCCCAGCTCAAAGCCGATACTCGTTCTAGCGTCTCATGTTCTAGCTCGTTCTCACAATGTTGCGTCAACATTCTTTAAAAATAGAATAGTAGCCCGGATTGATTCAACAAAGAAAATTTTATTTTACATACAGGGAAAATACTTGGGCATCTGTGACATGCCCTACGAGTTAATTAGGGATTTTGGTGTGGCATCTGAGACATGCCCTACGAGTTAATTAGGGATTTTGGTGTGGCATCTGTGACATGCCCTACGAGTTAATTAGGAATTTTGGTGTGGCATCTGAGACATGCCCTACGAGTTAATTAGGGATTTTGGTGTGGCATCTGAGACATGCCCTACGAGTTAATTAGGGATTTTGGTGTGGCATCTGAGACATGCCCTACGAGTTAATTAGGGATTTTGATGTGTCATCTGAGACATGCCCTACGAGTTAATTAGGGATTTTGGTGTGGCATCTGAGACATGCCCTACGAGTTAATTAGGGATTTTGGTGTGTCATCTGAGACATGCCCTACGAGTTAATTAGGGACTTTGGTGTGTCATCTGAGACATGCCCTACGAGTTAATTAGGGATTTTGGTGTGGCATCTGAGACATGCCCTACGAGTTATTTAGGGATTTTGGTGTGGCATCTGAGACATGCCCTACGAGTTAATTGGGGATTTTGGTGTGGCATCTGAGACATGCCCTACGAGTAGTAGGACATGTCACATTACATACTTATACGAGCTGGTAGCCATTATTCTCGTTTCATCTCTGCCATGCCGTACGAGCTGTAGGACGTGAATTATGCTAGTTGCTTACGAGTGCGAAGAGTTAACTGTTTTTCACGTTAAATAAATACATAACTAAACAAGCCAGGCCAGGTCAGGCCTGGCCACTTCCTCTTCATTGCCGATGTGAGTTTGTTAAGGAAGAGTGTGGTTTCTTAAGATAGGTCCAATGTGGTCCAATAGGTTCTAGCCGATCGAAAGCAATGAACCCTTCTCGTCCACAAAAAACGTGAGCATCACAGAAAACGCATTCTTTACACTTGCATGTTACTTGATAAATTCTCCACACAAGATCCCCTTTTCATATAGCACATGAAAGAAGTTCGAGACTTATTCGTATCCAAGCAAAAACCTCATCAAATTGCACCTCTACTGACCATTGCCTCATCCAACACTGTACTTCAGGCAATAAAACAGGAATAGATGGGAGATACTCCGTATATTTATTGCTAATCACTTTTCAGTTACAGTCCGTTTACATAAAACATTAAATTTTTTACATTAAAATTCATTTTATTTTACATTATCTGCATTAGTCTCATCGAAATTGATCCCAAAATATCATTCGTCTCTGATTCTGGAACCGAAAATTCACTTTATTTCCTCAGAGATAACGCAGGTGCTCCCAATCCTGGCCCATGCTAAGCCAACAATTAGAATTACGCGTTTTTTAACAACGAGATAAAAATGTCTTAAAAACGTCCGTAGGGAAATAATGATTTCGGGCAGCCGTTGCTTAGCAGAAACCTAGTGGATTCGTCCTTTGCTATTGCCTACCTGCAGGCTCTTGTGGGAGACCGCAGGCATTGCAGGGCCGTGTCGGGGATCGTTCCCCGTTAAAATGGTTTATTTCCGCGCTTCCTTAACTGTTCCCCACCTTCCTTTCCCTGCTCAGCCCCTTTCAATTAGATTTCGATTTCAAAGGGCCCAGGAAGCTTGGAATGGCCTTTCCAAAATATTGGAATTACCGTCGCAATGGCTGCTCGCTGGAGGGAAATTGTTCGGAGTCATTGCTCCGGTAATGAATAAGGGAAACGATCTGTTCTAGAAAGTTACATTTTTTAAAAATATTACTTTCCATTTTTGTGCGAGGTAAAGCAAATCTCTCAGTAGTGAAATGAATAATGTTTTAATGTAGTAACTAACATATTAACGGGGTACACTCTAAAACAAACACTCTAAAAATATAAGTGATAAATACACCGGTACCGTTTTAATGTGTTTTTATCACACCATGGCAGGTCAGAGACATTTAATTTTCTTTGCACTGTCTTCATTTTGTTCATGTTCGTCACGAATACTTTAATACTCCAATCCAATAACACATTTAAATAGAAGAGACACTGCCAATATACAGTAAGTCACGTAACTTTAGTATCTCCTGCAATTTAAACGGTTGAAGTTATTGCATTGCAGTTTTCACAGAAGTGCATTAGAGAATGGGGATAGTTTGTACATATATTTATTTCCATTTTATCACTTGTATTTTACGAGATATTGAGGTAACCTTTTTTGAAATGAAACTATATATTCTTTTTAGTCTATCATGACGAGCGTAAGACGACGAATCCAGTTCGATGAGTACATTTTGAAGAATTTTGACTTTAGTGACTCATATTTAACGGATATTGAAACGCTCCGAGCACGCTTTGGCAGGGAGAGAGCTGCGTGACCTTGGGTGATGGACTGTTACTTTCAATTTATTCGTTAAATACGAGTCGCAAAAAATCAAAATTACTCAAACAATTTTTATCTAACATATGACAATATGTATATCATTGCATACGTCTTTTCAGGCTCGCCATGATAGACTAATAAAATGTGCAGAGTTCCATAGGAAAAAGAAACAAAACCAATTTACTTCAATATCTCGTAAAATACAAGTAATAAAATGGAAACTAAACATCAGTTAGCCCCATTCCCTCTCACAATTCTGTGAAAGTTGCATTGCAAAAACTTCGGACGTTCAAAAATCGCAGGAAGTGCTGAAGTTACGTTACTCACCCCTGTATTACTCGAGCTTCTGTCTCCTCGGAAGTCCGCTCCGTAACCTCCCCTTCGCGCCGTTCTCCGGGTAACCGTAGCCCTTTTACAAGAAAAAAAACCATGATTCCAGTCGATTTAAATATATTCGTAGCAGACGTTTCGACCTAAATTGTAAGGCCCTCTTCAGTGTCTGAAAGGTCAACATCAACCGATCAGTAACAATCATTACATATTATATTAATATTATTAGTATAAAACAAAAACAATGAGACAAGGACGTGGTACCTGTAAATTTATGAGGTTATGTTACACCATGATGTAAAGATATAATATACGATCAGGGACTTCTGATCTTAAACAATAGTGGTCTAAAAGGCCATGATAGAACGGCATTGAGGAATGCAATTGATTGGCGTGGAAGATCCTCGTCCAATTGATATTAGTAGTTTAAGGTATCGGTGCATGTTGTACGATACGCAGCTAGACAAGGCACTGTGTAGGTAGGTGGTGCCAACTTCGGTAAAGTGAAACAGCAGAGGTCTTAATGAGCCAGAAGATAAAGTGGAGAGGAATCTTCGAAATAAACAAGAAGTAAATTGAAATTATGGAGTGAGTACAAAACCAAGGGAACCATGGGTTACTCTGAATGTAAAACTTAATTCTCAATAGGGAGAGAGAAATTGTGGTAAACCAAGAAATTAATTGAACACCAATGTGTTGAAACATTATTTACAAGGGGGTTAAAATGAGTAGAGAATAGGGAAGGGGAGAATTACCTGTGTTAATTAATTTGTCATAAATATTGTTGAGGTTAGAGGTATCTTTATGGTAATTAAGGATGGGTTTTTGTTTTTTTAATAAAGAGCATCTCTGAAATTAACCTTTTATGCCAATTAGTTTCTTCGTCAAGTATGGTGTGATTCTCCCAGTCTGTAGCCCTTTTGTTGCCCCTCCGCTGCAGTCCCGCTGGCTGCCGTTAGGCGGCAACTCGGGCGCGAGCTCACTTGGACGATTTCGTCTCCCCCAACCCCCGCTTCCTGGACACCCATCCGCTTACGCCTGTGGTAATACGTGTCCCTGTTTTAGGTTAAGATTGAACTTGAAATGCTCGATGCTGATGTAATCAACAGTAGCAACATTTAGGATATACGAGATAAACTCGTTTAGAAACTATTTCTTCTCTTTGACTGAACTTTTTCTACAATATTTGTTCTTAGAAATGGTTGTGAAAATGTTTATTGTCGACGATTGACAGACGATCGACAGAGAGAGGTAGAGGCAGAGAGAGAAAGCGACAAACACACGGCCAGAGAGAGAGAGAGAGAGAGAGGGGGGAGAGAGAGTCACAGGCAGACAGATAGATGGAGAGAATCACACACAGACGGAGCGAGTCACACACAGACAGAGAGAGATAAAACAGAGAGTCGCTTTGCTTGCAAGATCTGCTCCTCGTGGAGGTATTTCCTTTCCAACACGAATTCTACAATAGTTCCTCAAGATCAGCTATTATGCCAACAGAAGCATTACAGATACTCCAAGATGTTCCACATGGATAATTTTCATCATCGACAAAAAAACCCTCTTTGTCCCTTTTACCTCTCGTCCAACAGCAAGCTCCGGATGTCGCGTTACCAAAGGACACGAAAGAGCACGCCGTGCGCCGATGGGGCGTTAAGAAACGCGCCTTGCGGTGCCGCGGGGCCATGAGAGAATGAACAGAAATCAGTTACGGGGCGTTGCGCGGGGTGGCGGCAGGGGCGGGGGCGGGGGCGGGGCGGCGGCCGCAAACCGGCGGGGCGGTGGCGGGCCGTCGCCAGATTCGCGGTAATTAAAGAAGATTTATGTTTAATTTTGCAGCGTTTCCGCAATTTATTCATCACGCGCTGATTTAGTGGGGCGGCGCGACAGGCGGCGAGCGCAATTCATCGCGCGCCGCGGCCCGACAGCCGAGTTATACGCGCGTATAAATCTGCCGCACAGGCGGCGGCGGCGCCGGCGCAGACAAATGGCCGCCCCGATGGAGAGCGCCCCGCCCCCTCCCGGTCGCCCCCACGCCCCCTTTGCCACTCGGCTGCCGCCCCTGTCTCCACCGACCGCCCCCGCTCCAGTGCCCTGAACGCTTCTCCCTCCGATCAGCTCTTAGCCGCATGGTACTCCTCACCCATTCCGAATTCCCCACGCCCCCTTTGCCACTCGGTTGCCGCCCCCGTTTCCACCGACAGCTCCCACTCCAGTGCCCTGAACGCTTCTCCCTCCGATCAGCGCTCTTAGCCGCCTGGCCCTCCTTACCCATCCCGACAGCCCCCGCTCCCACACCCCCTCTGTCGATCGGCTGCCACCCCTGTCTCCACCGACCGCCCCCCTCCAGTGCCCTAAACCTTTCTCCCTCCGATCAACTCTCTTAGCTGCCTTCCGCTCTTCACTTACCCCGAAGCTCCCCGCTCTCACGCCCCCACTGTCGCTCGGCTACCACCCCCGTCTCCACCGCCACCCTCCAGTGCCCTGAACGCTTCTCCCTCCGATCAGTTCTCTGAGCCGCCTGCCTTTTCGTCACCCATCTCACGATCCCCACTTCCACACACCCTCTGTCACTCCGGCTGCAACCCCGGCTCCACCGCCGCCCCCCTCCATTGCCCTGAACGCTTCTCCTTCCGATCAGCTCGCTTAGCCGCCTGCCCCTCTCGATGCCTCCCGCTCCCACACCGCCTCTGTCGCTCGGCTGCCACCCCCCTCTCCACCGGCACCCTCCCTCCAATGCCCTGAAGGCTTCTCCCTCCGATCGAATCTCCCCACCCTTCTCGCTACCATGAGGCCACTTAGATCTGTAGTTTTACTTTGTTTTCCCTATCAATGCTTCATTGATTGATTTGCGATTCCGGACTCATCAATGCTAAGACCATTACTCCCAAAATTGCAGTGCTTGTTTGTATCGACTAAAAATGGCGGTGATTTACTCCCGCTGGATGGGGAGATCCGGCGCCGACCTAAGTCTGCTTGCGGGTTATCCCTCACCCAGCGAGGCGTCGCCTCATTCGGAACAAGCTCCCGATTGGTCTCCCTGCATGCGTGGTAATGTAGTGCAAATAAGTGTATGTGCAAGTAAGGGTTGCGGATAGGACCAGGAAAAGGAAGGAAAGATGGCCCGTGGTCCGTTTGGTAGGGTACTGCTCCGGCATTCGCCTGGGGTTGATGGAAGAAG
The DNA here is from genome assembly GCA_011170035.1 of Teleogryllus occipitalis. NCBI lineage: Eukaryota > Metazoa > Arthropoda > Insecta > Orthoptera > Gryllidae > Teleogryllus > Teleogryllus occipitalis. Next base: position 25,574 of record BLKR01006320.1, read on the forward strand.
CCACTGAAAACTACCGATCAGAGCAACCAGCCGCTAGAATTCTCCTCCAGACAGCGACTGAATTCGACCTAGCTATCTAACTAGTTCGATAATCCTGCCACCGTCGGGAGTGGAACCCTAGGACTTCTCGGTCAAAGGCACTGCAGTGACATCAATAACCCTGAGGAAGGAACGTATCCTGGCGGTAGCCGATGGTTGTGGAAGGGGTAAAATTACCCATGACAATTTCACGGCTTGCACAGTGTTCTTGAGTAACCCACATTACGTGAAAATTCCAATGTGCGACCTTGCTACAACATTTTCATTGCTGGTATACGTATTCATTGTTATGTGTTTTATTTCAATAAATTAATGAAATAATAAATTAATAATTATATATTTCAATAAATAAATAAAATTGTTCTTGAAAATTATCTCATAGAATATTTTTTAGTTACAAACAAATTCATTAGGATATTGAATAGTTTGTTGTCTTTAATCGACAAAATTTATTACGTAGCTATGTCGTTCAATACAAGAAGTTGACGCACACTACTGTTAGGAAGCGAACAAACCAAAAGGAAACATGAGCAATTTACATGTCTTAATTATTACTCGTGTGAATTATCTATGATTACGTTGAAATGTATTCAGCTGGAGGAAATGAATATGACTTCTAATAGTGAATCATAAATCAGGACATATTCTGTATAATACTCTAGCGCGCCGTGTCAGGACAATAAAACTGTTTTTTGTGTGTTTTTAGACAGCAACCTTATTGATCTTCGCGAGTAGAAATAATAATTTTTCTTTTCGGTTCTTGGAAAGAACGAAGGACGAGGTAATATGCGAAGGGTGAGGTAAGATTTGCCCGCCGATGCGGCAAGAAATCAGAGGCTGCTTTCAAGTTGCGAGCCAATACTACAGAAGGGAGTGGGTAGCCGAGCGAAGTCATTTGAAATTTTTTTTTTTTCATCCTTTGATATACTGTTATGGCAAACAAATATAGCGAATAACGCTCTTTCCCCATAGTTAAGTACAACTTTTCCTTGTATCCTGATTTATGATTCAAGTGGAAGAAAAATATTTTTTTTGTATATTATTGCGGTAATTATTTATATATTATTATTCGAATATACTGTTTACATGCTGTACAATCACTCATAATTATTTGATGAGAATGTTAATAAACGAAAAGATCATGAAATGATAACGAAGTAATCAAGTCAGAGTCGGAAACAGAGGAAGATATAAGATTAAGAAAGATGAGATACTACGCCATAAACCATAAAGGCCGAAGCATGCATACAGTCAGGCGATTTCCTGCCCATTTTTCCCGCAGCTCGTCCAGTAAGCAGCGAGTCTGTTTGCGGCGTCAGTTACCACGTGTTCACACGGGAATGGGGCAATTTGATTTGTTGGACGGCCGCCAATGATCAAACTCCCGGGAGGGTAATTATTTCCAAGCGCGAAAACAAATGACGCCGCGCTGCGAAAATAATGTTTTAATTAAACAAATATACGGAACATTTGCAGCCAACTTTTATACTTCTTCAATTATTACTCACACAAATTATGGAAGGAGATAAATGTCTTCACATTAAACGTCTTCACAAGAAATGTTTTCACATTCCTCAAAGAAAATATGACGCCCGGCTGGCAAGCGACGGTAGATAAAATCTCTCATATAAATATCAGGTTGAATTCGCCAGAGATTGGGTGGTTACCAACAGAGTGACTTGGCCCACGTACCGCTGTCGAGAGTCGGGTCGAAGCGTGACGTTGAAATATAGGCCAGCAATTCGAGAATGTTGAGTACGTACTCCGCAAATCCTTCACGCCAACCTCGACACAGCGTTCTTTCCGTCTGCTTCATCCATCGATCTCGCTTTATGCTCGGCACATTTACAATGCTCGGTTGGCGTGTCCATTACCGCACACCAATCAAGAGGGCTATAAAGTATACACTGGGCACTCGTACTAAAGCGCTGCTCGGAAAATTGACTTGGCAAGTTACTCTGGCGCTGAGGAAGAAGCGGTGGCACAGGTGTAGCGTCAGAAACCGCAAAAAATAAACCGCTTCTTGGCTAGGGGAGCATGGCACGGCTCGCGGAGGCCGAGCAGAGCAGAAGGAAAGAAAAATGTTTCTAAGAGGAGACGAAAAGCCACAGGGGAAGACATGGAACCACGGAGAGAGATCGAGTCACACTGAGGGGAAGACGTAAAGATAAATTCTGACAGACAAACCAGTACAGACGAACGGAAGGGGAGATAAAGCGTTGACACAGAAACTAACCAGTACCGACACTGGGCAAGATAAATAGTGACACGGACAGCCGCACGTGAGCCGTGAACGGAGAGAAAGCCCTCGGAAGGCGCAGCTGAACGCGACTAGCGGAGATAAACAGACAAATGGAGATGTATGCAGATAAGCGAGACAAAATGACGGCGGTGGAGACGAAAGAGAGGTCTGTATTGAACGGAACTTTCACGGCGCACTGCGGGAAGGGGAGGAGTGGTGAAACACGACACGTCACAATTAACGAAGAGGGGCAGGAAAGAATGGAGCAGGCTGCAATCCACCAGGGGCCAATAAAGTGAGAAAATACAAGGGAAGGCAGAAGGGGGGGTACAAAGACGAAAGGCAGCTTCAAATATGAGTGACACGAATCGTAGATTGAAAGGAACAAGACTGTCAAGGTATTCAACAAAATTTGACCAAGATGGAATGAGATAAGAATGGGGTGGGAGTGGAATGAGATATAAGATAGTCGGTGAAGGAATTCACAGCATGTTGGTGAGAAAGATGTAGTCGGCAGTATGAAAGAGAAATATACAGGAATTACCAAACCGTAACGCGATTATAATAGCGACTAAATTGTTTTCGCTAAATGTCTGAGAGGAGTATAATTACTAATAATTCTAAACAAGACTCCACAAAGAGCCCAAAGGTCGGTATTATAAAAACATGAAGTTTTTTCTATCACTAACATGGACACTAATTACAAAGACACGAATCTGTGTTTGAGCCGCGTGTAAGGCACGGGTGCTTTCATCGTATGGATGTGGTGTGAATAGTTTGTACTACCTCTACGTAAACTATCTGACCATCACTTCATCCACAATCATTATCCTTCATATCACCATTTAATCCTCATGATCTGCCCAGACGCAAACCCCCTTGCGCCTTCGATCGGAATTGAAAATACCCATCGCACCGCAGTAACCTGAATTCAAAAGCTCCCACTTTGTCGACCGAGAGAAGAAGAAATTTCAAATTTCCTGCGAGATCTTCGGAACTGGAGAGAGAGAGAGAGAGAGAGAGAGAGAGAGAGAGAGAGAAAGAGAGAGAGAGAGAAAGACAGAGGAATAGATAGGAAGGGAGAGAGATAGGGAGGAAGGGAGAGAGATAGGGAGGAAAGAGGGGGATAGGAAGGAAGGGAGAGCAATAGAGAGGAAGGGAGAGCAATAGAGAGGAAGGGAGCAATAGAGAGAGAGGGATAGAGTGGAAGAGAGAGAGACAGAGAGAAAGGAAGAGGGACAGAGAGGAAGGGAGAGGAATGGTGAGGGATGGGGAGAGTAGGAGAGCGATGGAGAGAGAGGGATGGAGAGAGAGGGATGGAGAGAGAGAGAGGGATGGAGAGTTGGAGAGGGATGGAGAGAGAGGGAGAGGGATGGAGAGAGGGAGAGGGATGGAGAGAGAGGAGAGGGATGGAGAGGGAGGGAGAGGGATGGAGAGAGAGGGAGAGACGAGGAGTGAGAGGGAGAGGCGAGGAGTGAGAGGGAGAGGGGTCGAGAGGAAGGAAGAGGGAGAGGGATAGAGAGGAAGAGTTAGAGAGAGGGACCGGGATAGTGCGGGATAGAGAGGAAGAGGGAGACAGAGAGAGGCCTCAGTGCGTCTGGGAAAGAGTGGTCCGGGCGGAGCGGTGCGGTGTTGGCGGGAGCCTAACGAAGCTGTCGGCCCTCGAGAAGGAGTGTAGGGCGGGGGAGGGAGGGAGGGGAAGGGAGTGGGTCGGAGACGGGCAGGGGAGGGGCAGGGGCGGCGCCCGCCACTGCGACGCGACGCGTTGTAAAAGGGCGTATTCTTCCAGCCATAATTGCGGCTAATGCATATGGATAGTGGCCTGCATATGCATGCGTGCGAACCGCCGTCGTTCCCAGAAACACACTACACGTCAATAAACAACGGATTATGAGCGCCGCGCCCGCGCACGTTTCAATCTCGCGGAGCCCCGCGCAGGGGTGCCAACCGTCGCGGAAAAAGTAGCGGCTCGCATGGCGTTGCTTTGCATCTTCAGAATGGTGCATATCCGTCTACCTAAAATTTGTTTTGCACTGAATACTTTTCTCTCACAATCGCTCAAATGCCTGTAAAGAATAAAGTGGAACATTCTTTGTTCAGAATGCATTGACTTGAAAGATAAACTGAGCCGTCACATCTGGAATGTTCCAGTCAGATGTTCTACAGGTTCTTAGACTAAGGAATTGTGATCATAAAAAGTAGGATTGATTTCGACAAGGGATTAACTGGCCTAAGAGTGATCGTATTTAATTATTATACTCTTAGTTGTAGGACGAATGCTAGTTTATAACAGTTTTTTGGGAGTAGATTACGCAATTCAAATGGTAAAATACAGGTATGGCATTTACAGACCATACGAATAGTTGTTTAGTTCTTTTCGTCTATGATAATGACATGTCAAATTGCATATTAAAAAAAAACAACGTATATTAGAGTAAGTTTATATATCTCGTGTTTTGCATTAAAATGACCTTAAATAACTTTAATTTTCCGATATTTTTATGAAACAATTCTTATTTTCTATACCAATTTACATATTTGGAATTAGGTGTATTTTGTTGGTGATAAGAATACTGAAACGAGACGTACGCCCCAACTCCCTTGGTCTCCAATTGTCCTTTCTTTAAGCAAGCATGGAGCCAAAGGAGGCTTAAAGGGATAAAGCAATTCTCAAAATAAAAAAATCGCCTGAAATGTGAGTTCTTTAATATTACGATAGAATGCTAAGTGTACTAATTTGACACTGTCTACTCGAATAAGTAATTAAGTTAAACAAAGAAATTTTACAGCACGTGAGGAGAAAGGTGTCCTAGAAGAATTTCGTATAACGGAATATATATACATGTATATAAAGGAATGTTGCTTTCAATGTTCCTTTGTCAAGCTATTCCTTCATCTGGCTAAGGACAGACTGAACACCTGTAATCTCTCTCTCTCTCTCTCTCTCTCTCTCTCTCTCTCTCTCTGTGAGTGTGTGTGTGTGTTTCTCTTTCCATCTCTTTGCTCTTTTTCACTGCCTTTCTCTCTCTGAAATAGGCGCTTCAGCTCAGGTGGTTCTTTGATCTGAAACGCGAACAGTCGCATACTGTTAGAATATTTCTATATTTTAGGGAGTAGATTATATGACTATGATGAATCCTAATGGCGTATTAGCTGAAGACAATCCCGCACTGTTGGGCTCGAACGTAGGAATTCTGATCTACGAAACTTCAGTAGTTTGTTTGCAACTTCCCTCCCCATCACACCCAGTTAAGTACTGTAATGCGTCCTCTTCTCTACTACGTTGCATTTCGTGTCAAGCGAGGCTGTTGTGGACAAATTAAGAAGTAAGAATGTCATATTCAAAATGGCCTAAGAATGTCTTTGATTGGTCTCCTCCAGGAAGGATGAAAAGGGGAAGGCCTCGTAAAACCTGGAATTCAGGAATAATTGAAGCCATGCCTTCTTTCAGAAGAATGGACGACAATCTATGGGCGAATAGAGAAGGGTGGAATCGCAAAATAAGAGGCAATCGCTGACAAAGTGGAAATGCCGATAAAAGTAAGTAAAATGTGTTTGAATTGAATTGTTGGTAATAATTATTTAATTTACAGACGTAACCAGGATTTTCTTTGGGGTTTATAGGTGTTGTGTTCAGTTGGCCTTCAGTTAACTTATCAAGGATTTTAATTTTTTCCTGAATTTATATTATATTTACATTTGTTGTTATATGGTCATTGATCACTTATTTGTGAATTCAAAAACTCAACAGAGATAAATAATCTCTGTTGCTATAAAAAAAACGTAAAAACTGTACTTCTGAATATGTGACATCGGTTTCGTGTTTGCTTCACTGTTAATATGTATCTTTCTGTCAATTTATAATATTTCTTTTAAAGGCAATTAAATGTATTACATCTAAATGATATTTAAAAGAACGTTAATTACTCATAATTTAAAAACTATTTCACAAATACCATATCATTTTTAGGTATATTTTATTTTATAACATTATTTTCTGCGTTCTCGAGATTTATTGTAAAGTTTGAGCAACTGAAACAAAATAGAAACTTGAAAATTTTGCATATTATTACTTATGGAACGCTTCGGAACTTCTGCGGAGATTTGCGGCGACATAAGGATTAAATATAACGGACCGCGACACACGCAAGGGATGTACAACGTTGGTGATTAGGGAAAAGCTATAAAAGCAAAATTGAAAAAGTACTGTCCGATTCGACGAAATCGATTATCAATTAGTGAAAGAAACCAAAAATACTGAATTTTACGAAGAACGTTTGTCACAATTAAAAATTATTTTGTCAAACACAGCTGAGGAGAGAAAATAAAATATAAAAATAATACGATCGACGAGGGAGGACAACCCTAAATAAATGAAGTTGCACGTAAGCAAAAAAAAAAGTGATATTAAAGAAATTGAATTCTACTATTCATTACAATTAGAGACCGGGAGTTCAGGCATTTACTTTTATGGGAAATAGGCACGAAAGATAGACATTTTTTGCGTGCCTATTTCCCTTCCTACACAGATGGACAGACAGATAGACAGATAAACAGATACACAGACAGATAATAGACACACAGACAGATAATAGACACAGACAGATAATAGACACACAGACAGATAATAGACACACAGACAGATAATAGACATACAGATAGATAATAGACACACAGATAGATAATAGACACACAGATAGATAATAAACACACAGATAGATAATAGACACACAGACAGATAATAGACACACAGACAGATAATAGACACACAGACAGATAATAGACACACAGACAGATAATAGACACACAGACAGATAATAGACACACAGACAGATAATAGACACACAGACAGATAAACAGACAAACATAGAGACATTACAATACTCTCTCTTTACTGCGTAAGCAGTAGGCGAGAAAGAAAAAAGAATTGACCTCACTGTGAAAAAAACACTTATTTATTACTATGTGTCTTATTAAAAAATCTTGAGGGAACTCGAACTTCTCGCACGCGCAGAGAGGCGCAAAATGCCTCATTTCTATACATAGAAAAAAATTGTTATTTATGCGCCAAGGGTGTTATAAGCGTTCAAATGAACGAGCGGCGCGAGATCATTAAAACCAGTTAAAACTCCTGGTACATTCACGATTTTATGTTTTACGTAATTTTAATGAAGCAGGTTGAATGAATAAGGCTGAAGGGCCGTAGCAGCCTCGGCTCGAAAGGTTACGGGTTCGAATCTCGCCTCCGGTATGGATGATTGTGTGTGTTTCTGTTGTCCTTACGTGTTCTCCCTACAGTTCCCCCTACAGTGTAGAACTTACAGTGATCGCTATATGAACTCACGTGTGCGGTGGCTCAGGGCATCAATTGATGTCACTGCAGCGCCTCTGACCGGGAAGTCCTCGATTGGAGCTCCGAAGGCGGCAGGATTTTCGACACTAGCTTTTCAGCTAGGTCGAATTCAGTCGCTGTCTGGAGGAGATTTCTAGCGGCTGGCTGCTCTGATCGGTAGTTTTCCGTAGTTTCTTCGATACAAACCAGACGAATGCCGGAGCAGTACCCTAACAAACTGACTACAGACCGTGGGCGATCTTTCCGTTCTCTTCCTTGTCCTATCCTCACCCCTTACACACCCAGTTACACACATGCACTACACTACCACACGTGCCGGGAGAGCGGAGGGGAACTTAGAGCTTGTCCCGACTGGGGCGGTGCCCCGCTGGTGGGAGATACCTGTTGGGGGAAAACATCATTAGTTGGCGCCGGATTTCGCCTAGTGGGGAGAAGATCACCGCCATCTTCCACTGAAAAAACATGCATTACACTTACGGGACCAATGACCTCAATAGTTGACGCGCCCGGAATCACGAACCATCAATCAATCAAGCTATGTAAGCAAAGATGTTGAAAAGCAAGCTTTTTTTAAAAAAAGAAGAAAAGAAAAGTTTAATCCCGCGCAGCGTGAAAGGGGAGTTTACCCGGCCCAGCGGCGCCCAACGCGTCCCGCCTCGCCGGCGGAGCACCCCTGGGCGGGCGGCCGCACGGAAAGCAAACTCGCGAAGCGAAGAAAAATACACCGCGCCCGCGGATTAGAAAGGGGCTGCTTTTATTGATCCCCCGCCGCGCCTCGCCGCGGCTGCTGCTCCATATTCAAGCCGGCGATGGCCGCGGCGGCGCTACCGCGGCGCCGGGGGGCCCGCCCCAACCCCCCTCGCCCTCCCCGCGCCCCCGGCTCCCCGCCCGGATTCGCTAATAAAACGCTCCAGTGTAAACAGCGCCTCCACTAACAACCCCGAAAATTATGAGACTCCTGCCGCGCAGCTGTGGAGCGGGTGCCCGCGGCGGCTGACTGCCACCGCCGCCCGCCGCCACCGCCGAGCGGGCCCTATAAATTTTAAGTGGGTTTGATGCATTATTTATTGAGCATTAATGGTTATTTCAATCAATGCCAGCGTTGCGGAAGGACGGCCTCGCTCTGTCTAATGACGACCATAAATCGCCCGCGGTAAAAATAGTGGCACTGGCCGCCGCTGCGGGCGCTGGCGGAGCCGGGCGGCCATCGCGGCCCCTTCGAGTGCAGCAGCTGCTGGTGCGGGAAGGGGGCGGAGAAACGCAGCGTCTTTGGGTTAGAAGCACCTGCACCGAGGAACATAAAGATCCTCCGGTGTCAAAATGCTTCCAGAGGTTTTCTCTTTCATTGTTCCGAATGTGTGATAAGTGTCGTACTTTTTTTTGAGGGTGTGTGAGGTAGCTTTCCTGTCTTGCTCTTTTCTGGGCGAACTATTAGTGTAATACCTGTAGTTCACTATTTCGCTCCCTGTTACAAAGGATGGTTAGGGTTGTAGTTAACAAAAATGGCTGAAATTCGTAGTATTCGATATCTACCGTATGGAAGAAAATCTTGCCAGAGATCCTTGATTGAACTTGACATTTCATCCGTTGATACAAAGTCCAAGAAAACACAATGATGACAATAATAATAATAATAATAATAATAATAATAATAATAATAATAATAATAATAATAATAATAATAATAATAATAATAATAATAATAATAATAATAATAGAAGAAGAAGAAGAAGAAGAAGAAGAAGAAGAAAAAGAAGAAGAAGGAGAAGAAGAAGAAGGAGAATGACTGGTCACTGACCGTGGATAGAGAGTAGTTACATTAGAAGTAATCCTTGAGTTGTTGCATGAGAAGCTTGTATGTCCTAAGAATATTCACAAATGCGATGTGAGAGTTTTTATTTTGCAGTTTCCCTTTTTTGACAATTTTTCTAGAATGACTCATAGTGTCACCCCCAAGCGGACATATTCTAATTTATCAATGAGAGCTATTCGATTAATACTGAAAAGGTCCATGTTTTGGGTTGATTTACTGTGCTGTATTTAACTAACTAATAAGAGCATTTCTCTAACTGAGAGAACAGGAATCACAAGAAACTGAAGTTTAAACAGATTATTCCTCGGAATTTCTGTGTACATTGCCAAATTACAGCCTCTGATGCAAAATAAATAAATTGGAAAAGTTTCAGAAGAATTAATTTGGGAATTATTGTTGAATATTCACACTTTTTAGATCATCATTAGAATTTTTTATTTTAGTTTCATGGTATAAAACGAATTTTTTCTAATATTTTGTACTTTCGTACTAAAAATTTGTGCATTTTTGCCTGATGAGTTACGAATTTAAATGAATTTGCTGGTCTCCGACTAAATAATTCATGCACATTTTCTCGAAATTGAAAATACGTATAATGAGAGAAGTCCCGTGGGTTTAGCTGTAAGTGACTCCAGCTATTTCCACACATAACATTTTTGTCTTTTCATTGACCTGCTAGTGAAATGCAACACGAATAAAAAAATAATTTCGTATGGTTTTGGGATTAGTCTGTGAAGGATGCTAAATGGCGTAACCTGTATGAAGATGTGTCTTGAAATACATTTACGCTTCACATTTTAACTTGCTTTTCCAGCTTAATCCCTTGATCATGGGAGCTTTAAATATATTTTTTCTGAACTCTGTTTTGTTGAACATAACGAAACGTTGTAACATGGGATGTCTTCTCAACTTGTTTCATTTGCATCATTAAAATGAGTCGACTAAATATATCAGACAACTTTGAATGAAGAGAGCTAAATGCCACGCACACATTTTATCTGCAAGTCTATTATTGTTTAGTTATTAACGGAAAATACACGTATCATTGAAGTATTAGAATTTTGTAATTGTTATTATCAATATTTATATTGTAGATCATGAAGTAATGTATATAAATGCACTTATTAAGTGAACATTATTAATACATTCTTAGAATTTACAATTAAGAGAAATCTCCAAACCCTAATCAAGTACAGAAATTTGAAAAACAATCATTAATTAAGGACGATGTGTTTATCTTGTTCTTTGCGACGTGACAAAAATAAAGATTGAATTACGTATTACAGGTGTATAGCCATAATCTGAAAGATCATCGTTGCAAATTAAAATATTCAATTTCAAAATGTAAATTTCAGGTTATTTGATTAACAACTTCATTCCATTAAGTCGGAGGAAAAAGAAACAACTCGTGATAAACGATGACACGCGTTGAGGTGTAGTAATGAAATGACGTAATGATAACACACTTCGGTCAACTTTGTGAGTGAATATATATCTTAGCTGAAAAGCATAAACAAAACTTATTTTTAGGCAAAAACAGGCTTCATATTCGTGAAAGATTACGTACACAAACGCAGAAAGATGGTGTATTTGCAGAATGAGTAATATACTGCCAAGAAAATATTTGCGTAAACGTCGAAAGATACGGAGCTTGTAAACGTACTCCCGCTGCAAGTGAGCAGTTGACATTCAAATTGCAGTCTGCTGACGCGAGTCGCCGTGGAGTAATTTCGCTTGCAAGCGGTGCAGATGGTGATGAAGGAGAGCAGGGGCGGGGATAGATGCGGAAGTGGGGGTGGGGCGTAGGCAGGGCGGTAGTGGTGTTGGAGGCGGGAGCAAGTTAGTGGGCAGAGGCAGGGGCGGGAGAGGGGATGGGTGCTGTGGCGGTGATGCTGACCGGGGCAGGAGGGAGGGATGTGGGCAAGAGTGGCGCGGGGACGGAAGACCCAAAGGGGACGGGTGGAGGTGCGGACGGGAACGAGGTATTGTGCGGGGATGGTGGCGGGGCGAGAACGGTGTGACGAAGGTAGGGGTTGGGATGCGAGAAGGGGCGGGGCGGGGATACGGTGCGAGTGGAGACGGGGGTGGGGGAGCGCGCGGAAGCGGGGTTGAGGCCAGGGGCGGGGGCGTTGATGGAGGCGGGGCTGGGATGCGGACAGGTTGGGATACTCATTAAACACGCACCCTGATTTGTTTATCGACGCCATATTGACGACAGACGATTGCAATATGCCTTTTCACTTTGGGTCCAAGACAGATTGAAATATGTTTCGAATTCTCAACTGGTTCAACAATGAACTAGTAAATCATAAAGTTTTGAATGTAGCACGGACTTTACTTAATGTGTTTGTTTGGCAGACGAATTCCAAACACTCATGAGGAGACCTCGGACCTCGGGATTGGAAGTCACTGTCATGGCGAAAATATCTACTCAAACCTCTCTACATACATAAATAACGACGAATTATTGACACTATTCCTTCGTGTACTAATTACTTGCGTCCTTGGATCATGTACTAATTACTTGGTCCTAATATCATCACATCTTCGGTATCGGTGACAGGTGATGCTTTTCAATCATGTTCCTTCACAAGTACACAACGCCAATCGCGTTCAGTGTAGTATAACCTCAAGAAGCCACGCCCTGAGTGATTCCCAAGTCCGAAGAGTTCCCCAGACCTGGGGAGCCTGGAGAGAGGGACTGTTGCCCTACGACTCAAGAGACAAGCAACTCTCTCATGGTCGCTTTCTACACGATTCTGCCATAGCTTTGCAGCTGGATGCTGGCGTTTAAATTCCTGTGATGTTTGCTTTCGGCCGACCGGGTATCGCCGTGTGGTTGCCTAGCCTGCTAACCGAGAAAGATGATGTGAATCTAACAGCGAAAATCTACAATTTCATTCGATCTCCGGTCACAACAATAATATAATTTCTGGAGACGGTGAGGGATGTACTGATCCAAGTTATTCGTCCATCCCTATCTATCAAGTGATGCAACTAGCCTAGGTATAGGCTCGGGTATTGCAATGGCAATGAAGATTCTTTCTGCTCGTAGTCAGCCAGTATATTTAAGGATTCCTTGCCTCATTCCATGTGGAATTTGTGATGGACAAAAAAGTAATAGTGACAGATTTTTCGGGGTTTTATTCGGGGAGTATTCTCTTTTCAGTGTGTCTTTTTCCCATCATTCGTCAGTATTCATCACTCCCACATCATCATCATCATCCATTTTATGATCTCGTAAAATTGTTTATCACCCTAGGTGGGCTGCTCTGACTGAGATCCTGGAAACATAATATGGAATACGCTTTGCTTTGCACATCACCCGGTCTGTAATATCCCTTTTTACCATCTCCTTCTTGAAAAAAATAATAAACAGTTCCAGCTATCTTAAACATGTGGAAAACCATACACGTCACATATCCCTTCAACATCCTAGACAACAGTGAAAAAATAGCGTCGTATAACTAAGATGCCGCCCTTACAACTATCTCAGGTGCGGAATCCCAAATTAATCTCTCAAACCACACTAAGCACCTAAATCCAACTCAAAACAATCAGCCACTCGTTTTTGTGTTGCTTGTTGTAGGAGTAAAAAAGGGGGTGATAACAGTACCACTGGTTGAACGTCACCAAATGACGAACCTATGTAGTTTTATTCACATTCTAGTGCAGGTTCACCTCTTAATTTTTTGCATTTATTAATATTTGCTTTCATATTTATCGACTAGTTACGGAAATAGATTTTACGTTTACTTTGATGAAAATAATGATAAAAACCTCTCCGCGCGTACCCCTGTTTAGCCGTCTCCGTACTCCAGCCATGCGTTTGGGCGCGGGGGTGTTAACGCAGGTGGTGGCAGGAGGCCGTTTGGGGCGACGTTTAGCGGCGTCAGGTGCAAACGAGGCTGAGATGGACCCGGCTGGCTCGGCGCCGCGCCTCAGATGCCTTCGTCGCCGCCCCCGCCCCCGCTCCCGCCCCCCCGCTGCTATATGCTAGTTGTCTGTAGAAGGGAGCACACTGGTCCAGTAATCGTGAAAGAAAGGGCGGAAGACTGAATGTTGAGTGTATGTGCCATTACTGAATTTATATTTTAGAATCAAATTGTAGGCTTTATTTGGAACAACATCGGAATCATTACAAGCACAGTCAACCACAACCCAATGCCCCTTTAAGTGCATGATTTCTTTCTGTTTACTTTGGGTTGTATTAGATGAATTGATGGGCTAGTGCTGATGTTCAAATGATTGATGATGGGGCAAATGGGGGAAATGAAAGGTAGAGGAAACAGAGAGAATAGCTGACACGAACCATTTTGCCTGCCAAGAAGTCGTCATGAATTTACCGGAACTGAACCCCGGCGTCAGTGATGGACAGCAAGCAGTGTAGTTGCTCCACTGGGCGGATTGCCATTTTTGATTGATTAGTGTTTCCGGGAGCGTCAACTGTTGAGGTCATGATTCCCGTAAGTGTAGTGCATGCGTTTTCATCGAGAGGTGGCGGTGATTTTTTCATGCTGGATGGTGAGATCCGGCGGCGACCTACCGTCTTCTAACGCGGATCCCTCAACCAGGTATCTCTCACCAGCAGGGTGACGCCCCAGCCGGGACAAGCTCTAGGCTCCCGACCGGTCTCCCGACGTATGTGGTAGTATAGTGCATGTAAGTGTAAGTGTATGTAAGTAATGGGTGAGGATAGGACAAGGAAGAGGTCCGAAGTATCGCGCGTGGTTCATGGGCCCGTTTTGTTAGAGAATTGCTCCAGCATTCGCCTGATATTGATCGGAGAAACCATGGAAAACTACCAATCTGAGATTTCTCAGAATTTTCCTCCAGATAGCGACTGAATTCGACCTAGGTAGCTAGAGACTAAAAAACTGCCGCCATCGGGACTCGAACCTAGAACTCCCAGGTCAGAAGCACTGAAGTGACATTTGTTGATGCCCTGAGGTCATAGCAGGTTGTCTCAGTTTCTACCTATTGTACTGATCGATCGAAATCCTTAGCATTCAATAAATATTAGCACAATTAGATCTTGATGTCCTTGTATCATGAATATGGCTAAGTCTATAAATTGTTATAAGTTTCTTTTCAAATGTAGATGGATCTGTTTTAATCATGCATAAATGCAAGTTTGTTCGTCTTTTGTAAGTTTTGTCTGATTGGTGCAGGTATATTCATTGTTTTGTAGCTTTAAAAAAGTAATCAAATCTTGAGATGTAATTGTTTGCAAAACCTTTAAACAACATTTCTTTAAGTAATATCACAATTGCAGTACCTAACACATTAACAAATAATTAATAAAACCTGGAATAAATTCAGGACTGGTTCAGGTTCAAATTCTTTTTTTAGGATTCCAATATTAATAAGTACAATTTTGTAAAGATTTTCTCCTATTTTCCGTGAAGCTGCAAAAAAGTGTCCAGAGAGAAGAAATTCGATATCTCGATTATTCAAACTCTGATCTTGAGTAACTTTCGCGTTCCTTTCATAAGCTTTGAACTTTAACAAAATGCATGATTTTGACACTATTTCGCTCTGCGACCCAGAAACATGTATAGCGGCAGAACAAATCAATCTCAAGATGCCCTCATTATTGACAGCTGGATACTGTGATAACTGACTTGATACTAGTGTCGTCTTCCACAGTCCAACTGTCAGTTATGACGACGCAACGTATGAAAAGTCAATCTGAATAGAAGTTGGCTATTATAGAAACCGTCTGTCGTTAGGATTGCGGTTTCGAATCCTACGTTGATTGTTGATTGATCAGTGATTCTGGGCGCGTCAAGGGCTAAGGTCATTGGTTCTGTTAGCATTAGCGTTGTGCATGTTTTCATCGCGAGAGTTTGCGATCTTCCCCCACTAGATGGAGAAATCTGGGAAGGCGGAAGAGCGGGCCTGATGGTTCGCTCACTATTCTTCTTCTTCTTCTTCTTCTTCTTCTTCTTATTATTATTATTATTATTATTATAATTAGATCTGTCTCCGACCTTCATGTCGGCTTGGGGGCCACGTTGGTTGTCACTACGGATTTTTTCTACCTGGTCATTGTGCTGTGAAGGAATGCTGCAAACGATTACGAATCTCATGTTGTTATCAAAATCGTTACATATCAACATTTCCAGAAAAGCAGAGTGTTCCTTCTGATTACTATTGGTTCTCAATATCGTAATTAAGAAATGGCGCTCTGATTAATACTTGTCCGTGGTTTCTCCGATCACTACCAGGCAAATGCCAAGACAGCACCTAAACAAACGGGCCACGGACCGCGCTCTATCATTTGTTTCGCATCCTTGTCCCTTCCTCTCCCATTACATACATGCACACACAGAACATTTACTACACCATACCAATACCACACATGTCGGGAGACCATGTGGACCGGGAGTGGAGACCTTGGGGCTTGTGCGAGCTATTAGAAAATTACGTTCTGATCAGTACTTATCCGTGGTTTTTCCGATCCACACCATGCGAATGCCGAGACAGTACACGAATGATCGAGCCACGGGCGGCGCGCGATCATTTCTTCCTCATCCTTGTCCCTTCCTCTCCCATTACATACACGCACTTACAGTACATTTACTACACTACCAGTACCACACATGTCGGGAGACCAGTCGGGTTCTTAGGACTTGTACCACCCGAGACGGTACTGCATTGGGACAGACACCTGGAGAGGGAACAACCCACAAGCCGACGTGTAGTTCGTCGTCAGATCTCACCATCCAGTGCCAGAGAATCACAATCACCTCCTGAGTGGGGGGCCTAGGTGAGTGAGGAGTCAGCTTACTAGCCTCTGAATCCCCAGTGCGCGGGTTCGATTCCGACAGAGGTGCGCGGATTTTCGAAGGACGGAAAATCCACAGTAGCCATGTCACTCTTGTGGCATGTAAAAGAACCCTGGCGATATGCCTAGCAAAATTAAATGCTTCCGACAACATCCGCCCTAAACGAGATCTCACTTTCTCCAAACCAGTCAATTCGGATATATATAACTGATCCAGACATCTGGCGGAGAAAGTGAGAGTCAAATCCCAGGCGCATTAGAAAACCGCCTGCGAGGTGCGCCTGCTCGATAAAAGTCCCCAGACCCGCGTCGGAGGAAGGCTTCCAAGGTAGCTTGAGTCAAAAACTCGGGTTCCTGAGGGCGGTCTCCCCGCTAATAGTCCCACACGATAAATAAATAAACCTCCTGGGATATAGAATTCCATTGTCAAGCCCGGAATCAATGTTCATTCAGCCTCCTTTCGTCTCGATCAGGCCCAGTGGCGAATCCTGAACATTATTTCAAGTATACCGCACTTTATGCAAGCTACCTCTACCGTTGTCTTTTATTTTGAGCTTTTCTGATATCCCGATACTATGAAATTCCGTTCTTAATAATTGTTCTATAAGACAATTACACAAATCACTAATTTCTGGATCGTTAACACACTCCACAAAAATTTGAGGGAAGCGTAACCTACAAACGACCAGAGAAGGACTGTTCACCGCAATATTTTGCGGTGCCTACTGCCCGTCCACATGCGTATCCTCTCCTCTCCCCGCCCTGGAAACATGAGGAGCCCTATGTCATCGCGGCTGACATGAGGTGCCTTCGCCTGTGATAGCGAATTTTCTGAAAAGGATTGAGAATTGAATCAAACTTCTCACTCTAATGCACTTGATAGCAGTTTCGGATGCAGAACGCTGACTGGCTCTCGGTAGTAGAACACTTATTTTCTCGCATCTGTTTTAAAGATATGAATTTGGTTGGTTTGTGATTCCGGGCGCGTCAGCAGCTTAGGTCATTAGTATCGTCAGTGTAGTGCATGTTTTTCCCGCGGGAGATGGCGATCTTCCCCCGCTGGATGGCGAGACCCGGCGCCGACCTACCGTCTGCTAGCGGGGTTTCCCCCTAATTCTTCCACCGGCGGGGCACCGCTCCAGCCGGGACAAGCTCTAAGCTCCCGACCGGTCTCCCGGAATATGTGGTAGTGTAGTGCATGATAGTGTAAGTGTGTGTGTAAGGGGAGAGAATAGGGCAAGGAAGAGGAAGGAAAGATCGCGCGCGATCCGTGGCCCGTTTGGTAGGGTATTGCTCCGGCATTCGCCTGGTGTTGATCGGAGAAACCACGGAAAACTACCGATCAGAGCAGCCGGCCGCTAGAATTCTCCTCCAGACAGCGACTGAATTCAACCTAGCAGAAAAGCTAGTGTCGAAAATCCTGTCGCCGTTAGGATTCGAACTTAGGATCTCCCGGTCAGAGGCACTACAGTGACATCAGTTGATGCACTGAGCTACCGCTCCCGGTTTTAAGCTATTGTAGCGTCGCCTGGTCCGGTGCCGGTGCGTCGGGCCGCTTCGGGGAAACCCGCGTTAAGCCGGATGTGGATGGGGGTGGACGGGTGCGGCGCCACGCCGCGCCGGTTGGAAAAGCCCTCAGGAATCCCGGCTGGAATTTCCTTCAAAGGGACGCGCGCGGATGCGAGTCTAAGAGATGTCGGTTGCAGCTCTGGAAAGGCTGGCCAGCGAGCCGTATGACGCCCGCCGCTTGTAGGGTGGGGGCGAGCCGTCGGATATTTAAGGCCGCGCCGACACGAGCCTCGCGGGATACGCTGGGTGTCGAAAGACGAGAGGTATCTCCAGTGCAATCCTTGCACGTGATCTTCGGGTCGAAGATCGGTTTGGCGACAAGCCATGTAACTGGTGTAGTTACGGGACTCTATGTCCGACAGCTTCGCACCTCGCGTAGCTTTTTGCTGTTTCCGAAGCAGTGGTTCTGGGCGAGGCCTAGGGGACGGTCGCGGGGTTTTGCGGCTAAGAGAATTGAAAGGTTGCCAAGGGGCCAGATTTTTGTATCATAATCATTGTACATTAATTGTAAAAATTCTGTAAATATATTGTATATATCAATCAGAACAGTCGTCTGTGTTTTTCACTCTAGTACGTCACAGACTCGGAACCTTTCTTTTCTAAAACTGGTGGCAGCGGTTACTGTTAACTAACGTCGGGGTGCCCGCACCAATTCTGCCACTTTTCTTTTCTAAAACTGGTGGCAGCGGTTATCGAAAACTCACGTCGGGGTGCCCGCACCAATTCTGCCATTTTTGTTTTCTAAAACTGGTAGCAGCGGTTATTGTAAATTCACGCCGGAGTGCCTGCGCCAATTGTTGCAATTGTAGTTCAAATTGGTTGCAGTGGTGCATAGAACTCACACCGGGTGGTTGTGCCAATTGCAGTTAATAATTGGTTACAACAGATTAAAGACTCACGTCTATCATTCAGCTTTGTGGAAGCAGTCACTACGTTCGCAACGAACGGGGAACGCGGAAGTCTGCAGCAGCATCCGCGGGGACATCAGTGCGACATCAGAGCCATCGGTGCGCGCTGGTTAATCAGAACAGCACGCGTAAAGACAGTGTACGCAGTTAAACGTGCACACGCGTCGTAAATACGTGGCGCCGGCAGTGTCGCGCACGCCACGAAAAACCGAAAAGTGCGGTGTTTCGGTACGGTAGTTTCGGGGCGGTACAATCCGACTCGGAACCTTTCTTTTCTAAAACTTGGTACTGGTAATTGGAACTGGTACTGGAACGAGCTGATATCGGTACTGGAACTGGAGCTGCTGAGATTGGTACCGGAACTGGAAGACATCCCGGACCGACCTGAACGAGAGGAAGGAAGGAGGCCACAAACCGGATCCAGAAGGCGCTCACGCGACACCTAGGTCAACTGAACGTAAGTGTGTTTTTTGTTCTGGCCGGGGATCAATTCAGGCAATATGGCTTTCTTAGCGGGTTATAGGAAAGAGGTGCTTGTTAGGGTCGCGATGGAGATGGGGGAAACATTAGAAGGGAACGAAACCGTTGTTAAACTTAAATCAATCATTACGGAAAGCGAGCAGTACGAGGAATCATTCGTGAAACAACTCGCTGACCAAGAAAAAGAACAGGTTGCAGAAATACGAGAGCAGGAAAGATTACGCGAAGAGAGAGTGTTAGAGCAGGAAAGATTACGCGAAGAGAGAGTGTTAGAGCAGGAAAGAATACGCGAAGAGAGAGAGCAGGAAAGAATACGCGAAGAACGGCAATTTGAACTTGAAAAGTTAAAACTAACGAATCAGGCTCCCACGCGTGTTTCCATAGGTAGTAGCGACACGGGAAATCGAACTAATATTCGTATCAGCCAAGTCATGGACAAATTCAAAGGCGAAGGCGACGATATTACGTTGTTTTTAAGTGTTTTCGAGGCGCATGCTCGCCAGCTTGGTATTGCGCCGGTCGAATGGGTAAGCCATTTAATGGGTTTACTTCCTAATGAGGTGAACAACTGGCTCGTAGTAGGATCCGATTCACCGGATCAAGATTATGACCTAATTAAAGAACAATTATTAGATATGTACAAGTTCACGGCAGAAAAGTGCCGGCAGATGTTTTGTAGTCACGTAAAAGGTGCAAAGACCACTTGGAACGTCTATGCACGTGAATTAGCTAGTTATTGTAAAAAATGGGTCTCAGGTTTAAAGATAGAAACATTTGAGCAATTGCTAGATCTCATTGTAACGGACCAGATGAAGCGAAAGGTGCCGGCGGTTATGCGTGACCATTTCATTGATGTGTGGGGTGAGGTTTCTGCGTCCCAAGATTTGGCACGAAGGCTGGACACCTACGAAAACAACCGGGCTAGCGGATATAAGAAGGATTTCTCGCGGTTCGGCAATAAAGAGCAGGCAGGCGAACGGAAATGGCCGAAGGCGACGGAAAGCGCGCCGACCACTTCCAAAACGGCAGTGCCGAAGGTAGCTAGTAACGCGGAGTTCGAGAAGCCGCAAGAACGGACGTGTTACTTATGTAAAAAACCAGGTCACATAAAAAAATATTGTCCTCAATATAACAATAAACCTAGCGAGAAGATGTGTCACGTGGCCGACGCTAGTGCGCCAGAGTTATTGTCTCCACACACATTTCTTGCCAAGATTTGCGGCGAAACAGTCACCTGTCTCCGTGACACGGGGGCGACGATTGACGTCATCAACGCAAAGCACGTCACGCTGACACAATACACCGGCGAGTCCGTATGGGTTCAGCAGCCCCTGGACGAAGCGCCGAAAAATCTACCGGTAGCCAAGGTAGAGGTTGTAAGGCCATTCGGTACTCTTGTTACAGAGGCCGCAGTCGCGAAGAACTGCGACTTGCCTTATTACATTTTTAGTAATCGTTCTGCTACGATTTTGAAGGAAATAAAGCAAGGTTTCTTAGAACCACAGCCTATCTGCGCTGTGCGGACTAGGGCGCAAGCAGTTGCTGAGCGCGTAAGGGCAGAGGGGCCCCCGGGTGCAGACAATGCAGGAGACGAAGCGCCGGGCGACGCGCCGCAGACAATAGAGGCGGTAGAGCAAGCCGAGAGTACGGGAAACGACCGAGAGCAGGTCGCGTTCCAGGTAACCGCTTCGGAAGAAACCGAGGATGACAATAGAGTTGGTCAGGGCGAGGTCGACGCCCCGGGCAACTCAGAATCAAACTATCAGGAATCTGAATTAGATTTCGGTAGCATTGCTTTGGCTCGTTTGGACCCCACCGAATTTGCTACAGCTCAGAGACAAGACAAGGAGCTCGCGCCGTTGATTGAGCGTGCGGAAGGACCCGAGACGGATCGGCGCGATTATGTTATGAAAAACGGCCTATTGTTTCGTGTCCGGCATAGTAAGCGCGAAGAGCAGTTCACTATGTTAGTAATACCGCGGGTGTATCGTGGCACGATCTTAAAACTCTGTCATGAAGTTGCTCACGGCCATTTGGGGGTCACAAAAAGCAAAGATGCCATGGCCAAATATTTCTTTTGGCCGAATTGCTATAAGGATATTGAAAACTATGTGCGTAGTTGCGACAGTTGCCAACGAGTAGGAAACGGCGGCGAAAAACTTCGCGCGCCTTTGAAAATTGTTCCTATAACGGGCGAGGCATTCGAGAAAGTGAATGTCGACGCGTGTGGCCCATTTCCAGAATCGGTCACCGGAAACAAGTTTATTTTAACGGCGATGTGTTTAGCCACGAAGTATCCCGAGGCTATTCCGATACGGGACCTAACTTCAGTCACTGTAATTGAGGCATTATTAGAATTATTCAGTAGAATAGGATTTCCACGCGAATTGCAAACCGACCAGGGCACTTGCTTCACGAGTGCTTTGACAGCGGAATTCGCCGAGCGGTTTGGCATTAAACTGGTGAGAAGTTCGCCGTATCATCCTCAATCAAACGCAGTCGAAAGAATGGATCGAACTATGAACCGGCTTATGAAGGTTCTGTGTTTGGAGGCAGGGACGGATTGGGAATGCCAACTTCCCGCTATTATGTTCGCGTTGCGCACGAGTGTGCACGAATCATTAGGTTTCTCTCCTGCCGAATTGGTGTACGGGAAGAATCTCCGTACCCCCATGACACTTCTTTATGAAAGGCTTGCGGGAACTGCGGAAGGTGAAGAACATTCTGTAGTTGAGCATGTATTCAAATTAATCAATCGTTTGAAACGCTCCCGTGACCTAGCTCACAATAGAATGGCTGAAGAACAGCAGAAACGTAAAGTGTGGTATGACCGGAAGGCGGTCTCACGTACTTTCGAGATAGGCGCGAAGGTGTTGGTTCTCGCACCTAACAGGACGCGGAAGCTCGCGGTTCAGTGGATAGGGCCGGGCGAGATTCGCGAGAAAATTTCGGAACATAACTATGTGGTCCATATTCCGGGGTGGAAGGAACCCCGCGTCTATCACATTAATATGCTTAAGAGATACCACCAGCGGACAGAGTACTTGAATGTGCTTAGTTCTACGACTGTGACAGACGCAGGTGACGAAGACGCGCTAGATCGCTATGCGCTTAAATTGGATTGTTGCGACTTTGACGCGGAAGAAATGCTGAGCGGGACTGAGGTCGAACCGGAGTTTCGCGACGCTCTGAAAACGGTCATTTGTAAGTACAGGTCTATATTTAGTGAGAAACCCGGATTGACAGATATCACAACTATGGATATCGAGTTAACTGATACTAGCAAAGTGGTTCGAAGCGTACCCTACCGTACATCGCCGAGGCAGGCTAAGATATTACGGGAAGAAATCGATAGAATGCTTCGCGACAATATCATTGTGGAGGCGGAGAGTGATTATACGTCTCCCATGATATTGGTTGAAGCACCGGGCAAAAAACCACGGCCCTGTATCGATTATAGGCGCCTCAACGAAATTATTAAGACCGAATACTTTCCGTTACCCAATCTCGAAGAACGGATAGAACAGGTAGCTGCAGCTAAGATAATAAGTGTACTGGACCTTTGCAAATGTTTTTGGCAGATCGGTCTTACGGAAAGGGCACAAAGGTATTCGGCGTTCGTGACCAGTTTCGGCACGTACCGGCCGCTTAGATTACCTTTCGGAATAAAGAACGGTCCCTATCAATGTTGTCGCATTATGGGCACCTTGTTGAATAAATGCCAAGAATTCGCGGTACCATACCTTGATGACATCGCGGTTTTCAGTAACACTTGGCAAGAACACAGTCGACACCTAGAGACGGTCTTTCGAATATTAAAATCCGCCAAATTGACAGTGCAACCGCGCAAGTGTTTGTTCGCGCGGGCTAACGTAAAATATCTTGGATACGTAGTCGGTAACGGGAAATTGCGACCGGCCGAAGCCAAGATACAAGCAATCCAGAACTTTCCCAGACCAGAGTCAAAGAAACAAGTGCGTTCTTTGCTCGGTTTGGTAGGATACTATCGACGTTTGATACCAGGGTTTGCGGAGAAGGCGGCGGCGCTTACCGATGTGCTGCGTGGGCGCGAGCGCCAGGGTAAGATCTTCTGGACAGAGGCATGTGAAACATCTTACAATGAGCTGCGACAAGCTCTCAGTGAAAAAACAGCGGTATATGCACCTGATTATAACAAGGAATTTCGAGTTCAGGCAGATGCTTCTAGGAGAGGCTTAGGCGTGGTTCTCTACCAAGTAAATGAGGGAGTAGAACAACCAGTCGTTTTTCTAAGCCGTAAATTAAATGATGCCGAAATGAATTATGGCACCACAGAACTAGAGTGTTTAGCGCTGATTTGGGGGTTGGATCAACTTAAAATTTATCTCGACGGGCAGGCCACAATTCAGGTCGAAACCGACCACAATCCGTTGGTCTGGTTGCGTAATACGGCCGGCAAAAACCCCAGATTATTACGTTGGTCTCTTTTAATCCAGCACCTCGATTTACGCATCAGGCACAAAAAGAGCTCAGAAAATGTTAATGCAGATGCACTTAGTCGCATGTTTGATGATGTGAATTGATCCACCGGCGAGAATAGGGAACACGCACGTTCATGACATGTATAAATGTCGGTGAAATTCTATGTAAATAATTTTGTAAATTCAAGGGTAAAATTGTTTTGTTGTTTTTTTTTATATTTTTATATGTAGATACATACATGTGTCAATAAATTCAGTTAAGAACGGCACATGATGTATGTAACGAATTCCACAATTATGTAATATTTCAATGTAAAGTAAATGTTTGTATTTCAGGATCTTATGTAATTCAAGATGCGTCAAGAATTATTATGTAATATTTCAATGTAAAGTAAATGTTTGTATTTCAGGATAATATGTAATTCAAGATGCGTCAAGAATACTTATGTATATTTATGTATATAGGAGTAAGGTTTAAATGTACTGGCAACATAGCTTAGGTGAAAAGGGAGGGGGACAGCCCAGAGATTTATTTCACACATTTCGATTAAATAGGGTTTGATATTTTGGTATAATTATGTTCATGTTCATATAAAAATTAGGATGTAGAGGTCTCACGACCAGGTAACTTAGCAGAATTTTTTTCCTGGGCATATTTTGCTGCGAAAAAAAATTCTCACCCCCCGGCATGGGAGGGTCTGTAGCGTCGCCTGGTCCGGCGCCGGTGCGTCGGGCCGCTTCGGGGAAACCCGCGGTAAGCCGGATGTGGGTGGAGGGGGGCGGCGCCACGCCGCGCCGGTTGGAAATGCCCTTAGGAATCCCGGCTGGAATTTCCTTCAAAAGGACGCTCGTGATGCGAGTCTAAGAGGTGTCGGTTGTAGCTCTGGAAAGGCTGGCCAGCGAGCCGTGTGTCGCCCGCTGCTTGTAGGGTGGGGGCGAGCCGTCGGATATTTAAGGCCGCGCCGACACGAGCCTCGCGGGATACGCTGGGTGTCGAAAGACGAGAGGTATCTCCAGTGCAATCCTTGCACGTGATCTTCGGGTCGAAGATCGGTTTGGCGACAAGCCATGTAACTGGTGTAGTTACGGGACTCTATGTCCGACAGCTTCGCACCTCGCGTAGCTTTTTGCTGTTTCCGAAGCAGTGGTTCTGGGCGAGGCCTAGGGGACGGTCGCGGGGTTTTGCGGCTAAGAGAATTGAAAGGTTGCCAAGGGGCCAGATTTTTGTATCATAATCATTGTACATTAATTGTAAAAATTCTGTAAATATATTGTATATATCAATCAGAACAGTCGTCTGTGTTTTTCACTCTAGTACGTCACACTATCAAAATCCCAATAACTTTTTAGAGGATTATCAAACTTATGAAATATTTTTATACACTTCGTATTACTAGATGGTATACGTGGTGTATCGGAGAATTCGCCACTGTTCCGGCCCACAGGCGCCTCTGACGCCGACCGCTGTTTGTCTAGTTGACCGCCAAGTGAACGAGTTCCGAATGGCCGGCGGCCGACTTCCTCTGCTTCATAGCGCTGCTCTAAAAGCAAGCGTGGCTAACGCGGGCCCGCTGGTGGCTGCCCCACAAATTATCCTGCAACGAGGTTTACACGGGCCCGCCCCCTTCCGCCCCGCCCTCCGCCCCGCCCCGCCCTCAACTGGCGTTCGGGAGCACAACATTCTGCACACGGACGCCCTGTGTTCGTTCTCAGCGCGATTTTACGCTTAACAATCCTCTCCAAGAACATTTATACTTTGTCTTTGAAGTGGTCAGTACATTCCCAAAACTTCACTTATTTATATTATTCGTTGTATTTCTCTTTACGTTTTAATACATTCTTCTCTTCCTACCTCCTGATATTCCATTCGATGGTTTAAGCAAAACATCGGACGCAAGGATTACTATTAGTACGTTTGCGAACAAAACTTGTTCATTTAACTTTTGTCATGCAGGGCAGTGTACTTTTCTTACACGTGGGTATATAATTTTAGAAAGCGTGTGAACGTTCATAATTGAAGGGCTCAGTAGAACAAGGGGCTATCCTATGCTTTTTGTGAAATTGAGATATTAGCATTGTACAAAACTCCAATTTTTTAGTGTAATACGTAATTTAAATCCAATATGGACCTACATGCAAGTGTACTGCGTTTAAAATGTACTGAGTTATTTGACGAAAGTTTAAGTAAAACTCTCATTATCTCATAACTATGCCAATGTGGGATAGCCCCTTGTTCTACTGAGACCTTCAATTATTAGAATAACTCATTTTTGTGAGTAAATCAAATCAAGATGTCTTCCTTCGTCACATTAATGGCAGTTACGCCATTTCATCGATTTTGATCTTTTTTGCTCCTCTTAAGCCCTGGCGTGCCAGAGCTTTCCAGTCAGGGCTCCGATTTACGATGTTGACCCAGCATCCGGACAGCAAAGATGTACGAACATGTTTTTTTCCTGTCGGGAGAACCATGTGATTCGGTGATAAGATCCGATGTTCTGGCAGCATGACGACCAGAACAAGCCACCGCAGGCTAGCGCTAGCACTTCATGTGGCACGACCAGTGATTTAAATTAAAAGGTTTTCAATAGTTCGTGATAATTTAGAATATACACGAGAAACGTGAAATGCGATACCTCTGGGGCGACCGGGGCTGGTGTTCATTCAGTTTTCTAAATCGTCATGAAGCTTCCACAAGCTCAAGATTTGTGTCACGTCACCTTCATGAGCTAACGAACTTCCCACAGAAATCTCAGTAAAAGCAATGGAACGATAATGGAACCGTTGTTTCAAACGTGTTTCAGAGTTTGAAGTGTAATAGTTTTGTAGTTCATCGATTTTCTTCTGTAATTTAAAGTTTTTTAAATAAACTCACTTGTATTTTGAATGAATTTGTACACCAATGTTGTTCCAAGTGTGAACTTGTCGACCGCCAATAAACTAATGGAATTAAGAATAAATAACCTACATTAAACTGGTAGTCAAAAAAAGTAATTACTGAGCTTTTCATGGTATTTCTAGTTAGGTGCTGTGATTTGGGTTTGTGCTTCGGTCCACTCAGAACAACGCACTGAGATATTTTTCCCGTTGCTCGTGTTTTGACTGAGTCCGACCCAAAGAGCTAGAATATACTACATAGAGAGAGCTGAAGTGCGTTCATCTTTGTAGCAAATTCAAACCATGTTTTTGTAGTCAAAGCAGCGCCCTCTACAGACTCAGAGTTGGTTTTTGGTCGTGAAACACAGAGAAAGAGGATTTATATCTTTGACCCCGGTGAATAAGCAGATAAGTCAAAAAAACGTATTTTTATAGGAAAGCAAAAAAAACTTTAAACTAATGTGGATAGGGACTAATAAGGGATTAATGATATTCAAACAAAATCTACACAAAATGTTTTGTTTGAATATCACCTTCGTTTAAATATCATTAATCCCTGATTTGATTCATTTAAACGTTTTTTGTTCACCTGTAAAATGAAGTGTTTATGATTTATCAGCTTATTCACCGGGATCAAAGATATAAATCCTCTTCCTCTGTGTTTCACGACCAAAAACTAATCATTTAAAGACGAAATCACAATATGTAAGCTAAACACATTTTTTTGTGGTTTGATTAGCTCTCATTCAAAATAATACATGATTTTCAGCCAACTAAAGAAAAATATTTAAAAAATATTTATATTTTTAACATTTAACACACCTATTTTTAACAATTAAAAATCCATCCAAGAATTCCAAACATATTTTAAAATATCAGAAAACCTTTAAGTGTTTTCTAATGTGTTTCTTCCTACATGTAACAATTTCCAAATAGTACTATGTTCTTATTAGAAATAATTGAAGCCATTATAGTCTACAATTTTTTATCAGTAACCGTAGGCTTGCCTTAGATATTAAAATTACCCCGCCCAAGATATTAAAATTAAACGTAATAATAATAGTAATAAATAATAATAATAATAATAATAATAATAATAATAATAATAATAATAATAATAATAATAATAATAAATAATAATAATAATAATAATAATAATAATAACAATAATAATAACAATAATAATGCCGATCCAAGTAGCCGAGATCGCTAATTCAGTAGTGCCATATCGTGGGTTCGAATCCCGTCTGGAGCATGGTTGTGTGTGTTTGTGATTGTCCCCCTTCATCTTCATCGTCTCATACTTCATCCCGCAGGGCTAACAACCCTGGGGTGTAAAAATGGATTCGGCATAAAGTGCAGATCCCCCCCCCAAAAAAAGGTCACGTGCACTTGCCCCGGGAGAATAAGACTGGCCCTCGGTGGGTACAGGTACAAGTAGCGCGTTCCCGTGGTTCAAGTATGACCAATTCGCGACAAAATAATAATAATAATAATAATAATAATAATAATAATAATAATAATAATATGCACTGAAAAAACAGTAAGCTGCTTACGATGTATCGTGATTTCTACCAACGAGTTGATGTTATACGTAGAATTTATGTTACTCAAAGAAGAAGGGAAGAACTGAGACAAATGGATGCCTTCTTTCACAATGATTCGGAATGGGATGCGGTCAGTCATGAAAATTACACGTTTATCAAGCTGGTCAATAAAAATAACCGAAAGACTGTAAATAAAGGAATTGTAAAGGTAGCAAGAAGCATTGAGAATAAAACAATGTCAGATACAGAGACGCTGTTCCTACTTGACATGAAACCCAACATATTTTAAATAAATAATGGAGAGATAAACGACACGGACAAAATCTAAAATGAATGGACAAGATACCGATCAACGATGGGTTTCCGTGTCTGGCATGCTTTCATTGCAATGCATTTTAAGCAGTAATCTGTTTTTTTTCTTTCGATGTTCCGAATATCTTATTCAGTCAGTTTCACCTGACCAAATATGTACTCAGCTACAGACACTACCAAATTATCGATTGAAGAAAATTTATTCTTTGAGTTCAGAGCAGTCTGCAGGTCGAGTTTGGTTTTCTGTAATATCCCTCGTTCCGTCATTGTGTCGTTCGAGATATTCTTAGGACATTCTTTAATGCCTAGATGTTTGTAAGCTATTAATATCATTGTTATATTAATAATGATAATGATAATAATAAATAATAATACAGTTTTAATACTCCGATTGGCAAAGTCGCTATCGCTAATAAAAATTTCGAACTCCAAGTCTAGAACGAAACGAACAAGTCTAGAATCGAATTTCCCAACATCATTGTGTTAACGCATTGCCCATTACCACATGTTATTACTACAAGTATTCGTATATCTTCCTCGTTGAGTATTTTACATTTGCATTCTTCTTTCCCCGCGCCGCCCTTGTGTGTCCAGTAAACACTACGATTACGCACTTCCTACACGGGAACAATGGACACGCGCGTGAGTAGTGAACACGGCGCGGCCGCCGCCGAGGAGTGCGTAATCCCGCTGCGGTCTCTGCCAGTAGAATGTACCGCCCGCACCAGGTGCGTTGTCGCGCCGCCCCATTATGTCACCGGGTAATGGTCCATGCCAAGTAATGGAGGGGGGGGAGGGGGTCGCGGACGCCCTCGACCGCCGGTCGCTCCATGTGTTATGCTCGAAGCAGCTGCTGGAAGTGAATCAGCGGACACAGGCGCGCCCGCGCACTCGCTGCAGCGACGGAGCAGCGGCAGGCGGCCAAAGGCGTTCTCGAGGGGGGCCAGAATGGGCAAAAATTATGAAAATATATTTTTTTTTACTTTTTTGGATCATTAATTACTTTATAGTTTTCTGTGTTAAATAAGCCAAGTTTCATGTTAATATGTTATCTCTAAGTACTTTTCTTCTTCTAATTTTGAAGTTATGTAGCGTGAAAGTGGGCGTGGAAACATTGTAGGTGTAGCTTGAACCTTGTGGGTGTTTTTCTGCCTTCGTTGTAAGAAGAAGTTAATGGTTTGCTTTCTTGTGTTGGACACACTGTTTCCTGTAAGAATTGAGGATATAATAGCGTCAAAATAGCGGTGCTCGTGTTTGTCCAGCATATGTACCGGCAAGGCACAGAACAATTTAGGATGCTCAAATTTTAACGGAACATGAAGCACAGCAGTTTATATACTTTAACGGGGCGAATTTATAAAATGTAAACAAAACCGATTACAATGAACATACAATTTTATTATAAAAACCAGTAATATTTTTAAAAAAAGACTTCGTTCAAATACTTATAAATAAAGAATCGACAGGCACTTCGAATTTCAAGTATGCACATTAAATGGTTTCTGAGAAAATGTTCCTTCCATTAAACATTGGCGACATAGTCCATTCCGGCTCCCCTTAAGCCCGGTTTACACGCTTTTCCCGTTTTTAAACCCCGTTTATCGTAATTTTTTCTGTACGGAAAGTGGATGGAAAAGGGACGTTCGTTTCTACGCGGTACTGTTTCGGTATCGAAACTGGATGAGTGAAGTCCAGCGTTTTACACGCTCATTTTTTCTTCCGTTTTCTGTACAGAGAAATAGGTGAGATAGGAACATTCATTTCTACGCAGTACTGTTTCGAAACTGGATGATTGGTTAAATGATTGATTAGTGATTATGGACAGGTCAACAGCCAAAAGAATCATTCCCGTAAGTATAGTGCATGTTTTTATCGCTTAAGGTAGCGGTGATTGTCGCTGAAGACCGAGATCCGGCGCCGATATACCTGACGGCTTGCGTGCCACAGAACTAAGACTAGGGGGCGGATTTTGATGACATAAAACATTGCCAAAAAATATCAATAAAATCCTCTTGAAATTTTTTAAAATTCCCTAAAAGCAGAGAAAATGACGTAATTTTTTAGGATCAAAACTACTTCAGATGATCAACTCAAGTTTAACGCATTCCTAATGTAATCGAGGCTGCTTCTATTCGTTCAAGTGCTCTCAGCTGGCAAATTTGCAAATTTATCTGCAAATCTGTCTTTAGTTATCCCGAAATCAGCCGAACCGTCAATGGCCCTGACAGGTGTCACAGGAACCTCCGATTACATACAACGGCTGATATTACAATGTATGAGCGAAACATTGAATAGGCTATTCAGGAATTCTGTGGAGGACATTTGTTGCATCTCGTAAATATTATTTAAAGCGAGTACCATTAAAGTGATATTGAAATCGATGAAATTAGCAAAAAATGCATTAAAAATGACGGAAGGGAATAAAAGATGACTACTTAGTCAAAATTGACGAAACAGCTAAAAATTACCTATAAAAATGGGACATTTCCTTTTACCACAACATAAAAGTAATTTCTAAACTAAACGGCATTGTTCTAAAGTGAAAAGAAAAACTGACGTTTCATTAAAAGTTTTCACAGGGTAAGATTAATACTTGTAGATTTAAGTACTATAAAATATCATTCATTTCTGACTTACATGTTATTCATGTAATTCACCGTCATTTATTTCCATGCCCTCTCAAGTATCTTTGTTTTCTTGCCGAGCAGTCACTTTGAAACGCGTGACTCTGTCAGGTAGGTTTGTAAGAAACTAGGCTCTCCAGCGAGCAAGACATTTCATTTGTGTTGTTTTTGCAAATCTCTTCCACCATCTCCCGTCCTTCGTCAGATCAGGAATGCCTAGAACATCACGACGTGGTAATCGAAGCATGGGCACCTTGGCTTTTGACGCGTCACCCGGACGGGTGAAATCATTTGGCACGGTTGCCTCTGGACCTGAAACCTACGATTACACGGATCGTCATAAAGGAATTTGATGGAAAATTTCGTGGTGATATTGTGTCCTTGCTGGGAGGCCAAATTTCGTGCATTTCATTTCGCCTTTACATCAAAAGCCCTTCTCAAGAAATTGTAGCTAAACCATTTTGTATATGCTATTATATAATAAGTAAAGTTCTTCTAGTAACAATGTTAGAGGGGCACGTAGAAATACACAGTAGTAAACAAATAACAATAGTTTATTGAATCCAGCTAGTACAACTTCCACTATTTAAATCACACCGTAGACCTGCCAGATAACAATGCACCATTAGAAATAAAGAAGTTCGCAGAGTACTTGTTATCACCGAAAGATAAATCAGTCCGTGGCACAGTCACGGTATGCCAGAAGCGTTGTACCAAGACAGAAGTTCGTCGTGGACAGAATATTCTCGTAGACACGGTTTTCCCACTATCCTGCTTAGTTCGTTTACGGCCTTTCCAATCTCTTGTGATTGATTGATTGTTAGTAATTCCGGGCGCGTCAACTACCGAGGTCATTAGTCCCGTAAGTGGAGTGCATGCCTTTTCGTCGGGAGGTGGCGGTGATCTTCCCCCGCTGGATGGCGAGATCCGGCACCGACCTACCGTCAGCTAGTGGGGTTTCCCCCTAACCAAGACTCTCCCAGCAGCAGGGCACCACCCCAGCCGGGACATATTCGAAGTCCCCAGCCGCTCTCCTGCATGTGTGGTAGTGTAGTGCATGTTAGTGTAAGCGTGTATGTCAGGAGGGAGGATAGGACAAGGAAGAGGGAGGAAAGATCGCGCGCGGTCCATGGTCCGTTTGTTAGGGCACTGCTCCTGCATTCGCCTGGTGTTGTTTCGAAAAAAAAACAACACTGAAAACTACCGATTGCAGCAGCCGGCCGCTAGAATTCGTCTCCAGACAGCGAATGAATTCGATCTCGGTGAATAGCTAGTGTCGAAAATCCTTCCGCCGTCGAGATTCGAACCTAGCACCTCTCGGTCAGAGGCACTGCAGTGACCGATCTCTTGTCGCTCCTTGATATACCGCAGGTGTCGTCAGAGCTAAAGACTCGCATCAGGCTCCCGTTCCGGTGGCTCCGTCGCTGCCGATAGGGAACCCCAAGAGTGCGCGGTGCACATCTGCCCGTGCGCCAAATGTGGATACTCCTTATGTATCCATAACGGATGTATTCTAATTAAGGGGCGGATTTTGATGACCTAAAACAACGCCAAAAATGATCAACAAAATACTCTTAAAATGCTTTTAAAATGCCCTAAAACCAAAGAAAAATGATGTAAAAAAAATACTATCAAAAACAGTTCGGATGAGCAACTCAAGATATTCGATACGTTGCTGATGTAATCGAGGCTTCTTCCATTCGTTCGAGTGAACTTAGCTCGCAAACTTTTGGTTTGGACTGTTCTTTGTCAGGAAATCTCTGTCATTAGTTATATCGAAATCGGCCGAACCGACAATAACGCTGATATACCAATTAACTGAGTGTCCTGTGAAGAACATTTGTTGCATCTCGTAAATATTATTTGAGGTAAGTTCCATTAAAAATGACATTAAAATCGATTAAATCAGCAAAAGAATGCATTAAAAATGACGGGAAAAGGTAAAAAATGACTTTTTTAGTCGAAATACACAAAAAATGCAAAATGATGGCTATAAAAATGGGTCATTTCCTTTTGTCATAACATAAAATGAATTTCTAAACTAAACGTCATTGTCCTAAAGTGAAAAAAATGACATTTCTTTCAAATCCACTCCCTACTTCTAAGTGAAGGGTCACGCTTGACGTGCAGAGAGACAGCACGCGCGCAATTGTAGAGCGTAGGGATCCATGCGCTGCGCGCGCTTCCACAATCGATTGCTTTGTTTTCGTTGGGTACTCTCTGAAATTCCCCACGGATAGCTCACGGGTTAGCTTGCTCGCTTTCCATGACGCGTCCCCGGATTCCATTCCGGTCGGGGCAGATTATAGTGTGCGCTTTCCTTGAAATGTCCCAGTATCTGTTGCTGCATGTGGATGAAGGATTACTTTTCGGGTTGAAAAGATCAGAATACAGCGTTGGGATATCTATTTGCTAACCACAAGTATCCCTTAACCCATGGCAGCATGCCTGGGACGCCGCTGCAGCGAGGCCTTGGTCTAGTAAGAAGCTGAGCCAGTGTAGATAGATAGACAGACAGACAGACAGACAGACAGACAGACTCTATGAAATCATTTTCAGTTGAACGGAAATAGTGAAAAAAGACTAAACATGTTTATTACTGAAACTATCTTTTTGAAGCATGTTTAGTACTACAATTCCACATTTTCCTGCCTCGCGGTCGCCATCTCTCGCAGAATGGAGGCTGCTGGTTCGAATCTGAAATAAGACATGCGTGTTGTCCATTGTGTGCTTATGGTGTGAATGATTACTCACCCTCCTTGTATCCTAACAGAAAAAATCATATCATTTACAATCGTCCATCTTTTAC
This sequence comes from Teleogryllus occipitalis, assembly GCA_011170035.1. Taxonomy (NCBI): domain Eukaryota; kingdom Metazoa; phylum Arthropoda; class Insecta; order Orthoptera; family Gryllidae; genus Teleogryllus; species Teleogryllus occipitalis. Next base: position 59,394 of record BLKR01006320.1, read on the forward strand.
GACCATTCACCTCTCTGGTTCACTCTTGCATCGTTCATTCAGTGAAAGGCAACTGCGCCACTGTGATCACCTGCGCAGGGAATATAAGGTAAGCCTCTTCTCTCGCCCATGTATTCATCGCGTCGCATTTTCTCGCCTACCGTGCCTTGCTGTCGACTGACTACCTTGGGAACGCATCGCTGCGACGCGACGGGGTTAGAGGGGGCGGGACGTGGTGGAGAGGGGCGGGGCAGCTCCTGCCAGTCGGCGACGTCTAGTGATGCACGTTTGCCCTCGTGCACGCCCCCGCCGCCCTCTTCCACCCCCCGCCGCCCCCCGCCGCCTCCCGCCGCCCCCACCGCTCCCACCGCCCCCACCGCCCCCACCGCCCCC
>BLKR01006321.1:0-51569 GCA_011170035.1 Teleogryllus occipitalis
AACTGCAGTGGTAGCATCGTCAGATGTTGAATATGCCGCAGAGGGGGTTGCGGAAGAACTACCAGCAGCTGAATGCATTCGACAGGTGCCGCATTGTGGGACTCCATGAAGCTGGTTGGTCATTCGACGCTTTGCGCAGAATTTGGATCGTGCCGATGCGACCATGTTGGCAGCAGTGGCAACTAGAACGTGCGCGCCATCGACGGGAAGGGTCTGGAAAGCCCCATTAGATCACAATAAGGGAGGCTAGGAGGACTGTCCGATAGGTTGTGACTGAGCCAATATTGTCGCTTGCGGACTTTCTGCGCGCAGAACAACCCACAATGAGACATCCCGGTTGCCGCTGCACCATTGCCAGACGTCACAATGACGTGTTATTACGCTCACGCCGGCCGTGCAGACGGTTTCCCTTAACGGTTCACCAACGGCAGCAAAGGTTGGCATAGTGTCGCATCCAGGAGATATCCCGTGAGGCTGGGCACGTGACTCTGCTTAACGGTTCACCAACAGCAGAAAAGGTTTGCATGATGTACCATCCGGGAGGCGTGGACGGGCGCAGAGTGGCAGAGTGTGGCGTTTAGTGATGGATGTTGCTTCTGGCCAGAGATGAGCAGAGAATCCATGTGTGAAGGCATCCTGGTGAACGTGAAATCACACGGTTTATTGCCGAAGGCCAAACGGCTCGAAGACCTGGTGTCATGTTTGATTGATTGATTTTTTTCATGTTTCTGGTCGCGTCAACTGCTCTGGTCATTAGTCCCGTTAGTGTAGTGCATCGGGAGATGGCGGTGATCTTCCCCCGCTGGATGGCGAGATCCGGCGCCGACCTACCGTCGGCTAGTGGGGTTTCCCCCTAACCAAGACTCTCCCACCAGCGGGGCACCGCCCCAGCGGGGCACCGCCCGGGACAAACTCTAAGCTTCCGACCTCTCTCCCGGAATATGTGGTAGTGTAGTGCATGTTAGTGTAAGTGTGTGTGTGTAAGGGGAAAGAATAGGGCAAGGAAGAGGAAGGAAAGATCGCGTGCGGTCCGTGGCCCGTTTGATAGAGTACTGCTCCGGCATTCGCCTCGTGTTGATCGGAGAAATCACGGAAAACTACCCATCAGAGCAGCCGCCCGCTAGAGTTCTCCTCCTGACAGTGACTGAATTCGACCTAGCTGAAAAGCTAGAGTCGAAAATCCTGCCGCCGTCAGGACTTGAACCTAGGACCTCCCGGTCAGAGGCGCTGCAGTGACATCAGCTGATGCACTGAGCTACCGCTCCCGGTATGGTGTCATGGTGTGGGGTGCGATTGCCTATAACGCCAAGTCACCTTTAGTGTTTATCGAAAGTACCTTAACAGCACGCCGCTATGCGGAGGAGATCCTGCAGCAAGTTGCTCGACCATTCTTGTACACGCTCCCTGGACCAATTTTCCAGTGGAACAACGCATACACAGAAGCCATTGCTAGGAGTACCTGCAAGCAACTTGCAACATTCGTGACCCTCAGCATCCCCAGATCTCTCCCCTATCAACCACGTGTGGGATGCAATAGGATGCTCCCTATATAACACTCCTCGCACGCGCAATATTCTGGAACTATGTGCGTCCATTCAAGAGGGTGGGTACGGTCCATTCAAGAGGCCGGGCTATCGCAAGATATCATCCGACAGATTTACGAGAGACTGCCACTACGCCTCGCTCACTGTATGCGAAATAGCGGAGGTCGCACGCCCTATTGAGAATCGCATTGTTCAATGCACTCTGCAATAAATATTATGCACTATGAACTGAATGTGTAATCATTTCAGTACCCTCTTCCTTCATCTTACATTACACTCCGTTTGTCCACGTTCTTCTGGATGCAACTCTACTTTTCTCTAAGAGTGTATTTCTAAATACGTTTAAATTTTAAAACTTCTGTATGGCAATAACTGGCGATTGAAAATTTTTTAAAATATGAAACTCGAGATCTGTGAAGGCTGAAGGATTAAGTATATCAGAACCCGTCTTGCCAGAGTTATACAATGTTTGTGTCGAGAGGAAAGCTACAAGAGCTAAATTGTAAAGGCATTGTCAGGTTCAACTAAATACATATTCAGAAGTAACATAAAACCTAGATGGGCTGCAACATCACACAATTTTTCTTAATTTTTGTAACCGCTACGCCGAATTAGAATTCTACATAAAGCTTCAAAAGTGTGTCCAACAAACATTTTTTCTGCGCTCCAAAATTCGAACTCATGCTCTTAGAAATAAGACTGTAGATTAGCCAGCAACCGCACGTCGAGAATCGACCGTCCCGATGCTTTAAAAGTTGATCATTTGTATTACAACTAATTTAAATAAAATTCGAAGAGTTTTTTACATTTCAAATTTTAAAGAACATATTTCATTAAGGAAAAAATCTCTATAATCAGGTTTTAGTTTTGCAATATAATTTTTTTTTTACTTTTCGAAAAAAAAGTTCGCCGAAAATGGAACGAAAATGATAAAATGATAATGCACGAATTTTTTAAATGAAAAAACATAAATTAGGTATTAATAAAATTATATTGTACTATTCGTTGTAATAAGGTATTGCAGTGCAAGTTTTATTTTGCCCTGTCAGTTTTGTTAGTTTTCCACTAGTTACACATAAAATTTATAAGAATACATGAAAATGAGTCTTCTAATGAATGATTTTTGTGACATTTAGCATGTGAAATGAGTTAAAAAATTGCAATTTACTATGCAGGCATACAACAGTATTTTTTTTGTAAATGAAAGCATTTGTATGTTTCCCTTCATAACGATACTTCATTTTTTTTGACAAGTTAATGAAAAATAAAGGATTTTGTATTTGCGATAATACAAAAAAATTTCAACTGTTTCTTCCACATAAGCCAACACCATTCCAATAAAAGACATAAATTCTTGTAAACTTATTGAGTGTACATTTTTCCATTTACCAATGCACGTGTTGGATGTTATTGTGATATTTGCCAGAAACCAGACATGAAACTGATAAAATTGATTTTTACACAAAGAACTCGAGAATGTAAGACTGCTTTCTCGCTGTAAAATTTATGAAGATGTTCCTCAAACACAAACTGCATAACTAGTCTCTAAGATAAACAATTACGCGTTTTTGAGAGATACACCTGAAACTATTTACGTAAGCTGAATTCACCAGACAGTTGACTTTTAAAAAGAGGCGTATATTTGTTTTTGTAGCTTGTTTTTAGACCAATCAACAACGTGGTTGTTAACGACTATTTGAGTTACAAATACATCAGTAGAAAAATACACCAGTATAAATTGCAATCATCTTGTAGTAGTAATAATTCAAAACAATAGGAACAATTTGCATGTATTCATTGGAATTAAATGTCCAAAAATATATTGATGGCTTTGCCAAATTTAATTATTTTTTTAGTCTTCTTTTAGAATGAAGTATTGATTCATAATTATAGATAATTCTCTTTGACTCTTATATCCTGAACATACATTGAAAATGTGATGGGGGTTTAGAGAGGTATTTCACTTTTCCCTTGTGGGGAGAGATGATTTTGTTATTAAATGGAGATGGTTTAATTTGCAATGACTTATTTGTAACCTAGAAAGGTCATTTACGCCAGATTTGTATATGCGTCAGATTTGTATATGTGAATATTGTTATTGATTTGCGTGACATTAAGTGCTGAATAAATTATGTGAAGTCAGCAGTGTATAAATACATGTACGTCCTTGTATTACTTTGTAAGAAGGGAAAGTAAAGTAATTTCGTGCCGAAAAGGGAAATTTTCGGCATAAAATCTCTTATTGCTGGTAACGAAAAAGAAACGAAATATTAGGTAAATTTTCCTTCAAATATTAAACTACGATCTTTATCACGATCTGTTGTTAAAATCCATATTTTATGGCTCTTTGATACCGAATCATTTTTCGTCTGTCCGTCCATCCGAATTTCCATTTGTCTGTGTGTTTGTGGTCAATCTAGAAAAAACCTGTTAAGATAATTTTCTCCAAACTTGCTATTTCCAGATTGATCAGAACGGGATTGAAGGCATTGTGAGTTTGATAAGGATACATTTTGTTTTTCCAAGAAGACTCAGCAACATTTTTAAAATTTTCTCAAAAACGACTAAAAAATTTGTATTAAATTTTGTCGGAAATTATAAAGAGCAATCAAAAGAATGGCGTAGGTCTCATTGTTATTTGAATCCCTGATTTAAAAAATGTTCCCAAATATGAAATTTTTGTTTCACGTTTTCTTACAACTACAGTATAAAGCTATATCCCTTAATAAAATCTATTCTTTAAAGACAGATTTTGAAAGAAGATCTTTTACAACTTTTCAAAAATATGAATAGTTTTTACGTAATTTTGCGTGAAATTTATGTTAAAAATATTTTCAAAACATCGGCTCTAATTTTTTTCTTCAATTTTTTTCGTGTGTATCACTGGATGGAAAAGAAAGTGGTGCTGAACCTATTTTCGGAAAACTCTGCATTTTAGAAAATTTTATAAAAGTTGAAGTTGCAAATTTACAATACTGCAGATACAAAATTTTGTTTTTAATTAATTTTGTTCTAAAATTACATCTTTAAAAAGTTATGTGCCCTTTTTTGAAAACAACGATTAGTTTCCACGTAATTACTGCTTGAATTAAATGCAAATCAAAATACAACACATTTTCACGGTTAGAATGAGGAATACTTAAAATAATGTCAAATGTCTAATTATTGTTGAAATCTGAATTTTCTAAAATTGTGAAAAATGGAAATAACGCGAGAAAGTACGTACTGTTGTAGCACCACTAGTTTATATTCATACAACGCACAGTTTGACCAACGCTATTCTCTATAAGAGACACTGCAGTCCACAGGTTCGACATGTGACGTGCGATCTTCCCTCATCTCTATTACAGACCGACCATTCCGGCAGCAAAGAGCACTCGGACACTTTTCCCCTGAGCACTTGCCTGGACAGCCCTAGACAGTATAGGGTGACAACTCACATCAGCGTCCTGTGTTTCTTTTGCACACCCTCTCACCGGTTGCAGGCCACAGACTCTCCGAACAGGCCCACAAGCGAGACTGTGCAACAGTCTTTGCTTCAGTTCTACGAGCATGCTCAATAATATAATTAAATCCTTGTCAAAAGGGATACACATTTATAAAGTTATATTGTAAGAGCATGATTAAATAAATTTTAATTACAAAACGTCCGTACGAGAGCTGGATAAAATATATGATACTGGATCGTTGATGGACACAGAAAATCATTAAATTAATATATGTAAAACTAATGCATTGATTACATGCGATGCGCGGAGGTTGCTCCGACACACAATTTTTTCAACTAAAAAATGAGTCTTTACGAACACCTCTCTATTAGAGACACTGCAGTCTATATGTTAGGCATATTTTGACGTGGGATACTGGATCGTTGACAGGTATAGAAAATCATTAAAATAATACATTTAAAAAAAGTGCGTTCATTAGGTGCGGTTGGGAAGGTTGTTCGGACATACGCTTTTTTTAAAAAACGAGTTGTTTTCAGGAAATTTCCCTTGGATTTAATGCAAATTTAAGAAAACAAACATTTTCTCAAAAGCTTCTTTGAATTTTTTCTTTATTTTCCATGGTTAGAATAAGGAATGCTCATTTTCGTTTAACTCATTGAATTTTCTAAAATTGCAAAAATTATAAATAATGCGAGAATGTACGTGCTGTTTTAGCGCTACTAGTTTACATTCATAAAACGTTTTGACCAACACCTTTCTGTATTAGGGACACTGCAAACCACAGGTTCGGCATGTCGTGACGTGCGATTCTCAGTCCTTATCTCTTTTCCTCCTTTGTGGACCTACCGCTCTGGCAGCACAAGGCGCCCGGACACTTCACTGGAGCATTTGCCTGGACGGCGAGAACCCCCACGAGCCTCGCCTCTGCTCTGTTTCTCTTCACGCTCTCGCACCGGTTACAGGACATCGATTCTCCGAACAGACACACATGCGAGACTGTGCAACAGTCTTTGCTTGAGTTCCATGAACACGTTCAACAATGCAATTAACACCTTGACAAAAAGAATAAGAGCAATACATGATTAAATGAATGAATGTTACATGATGCCTTTATGAAATCTGAGTAAAATGGATCGTTGACATACATAGAAAATCATTTAGAAAATACCTGTAAAAACACTGCGTTCATTAGATGAGATTACAGAGGTTGTTCCGACATGCACTTTTTTGAAGAAAAAAATGAGGAGCTTTCACGAAATTTCTTCTTTAAAGTAAAGCAAATTGAAAAACATTTGCTGAAAAGCTGCTTCAAAATCGTTTCTTTATTTTTTTCCCACGGTTAGAATAAGAGATGCATAAAATAGTGGTGTATGTCTTATTTTCGTTGAACTCTTTGAGTTTTCTCAAATCTCAAAATTTAGAACTAATACGTGAAAGTACGTACTATTGTAGCACCACTTGTTTACATTTATACAAAACACGTTTTGACCCATAGCTTTCTGTGTTAGGGACACTACAGACCCCAGGTTCGGCATGTCGTGACGTGCGATTCTCAGTCCTTATCTCCCTCTCTCCTCCATGGACCGACCGCTCCGGCAGGAAAGAGCGCCCGGATACAAAATACAAAACACGTTTTGACCCATAGGTTTCTCTGTTAGGGACACTACAGACCCAGGTTCGGCATGTCGTGACGTGCGATTCTCAGTCCTTATCTCCCTCCCTCCTTCATGGACCGACCGCTCCGGCAGCAAAGAGCGCCGGACCCTTCTCCCCGGAGCACTTGCCCGGACGGCGCTCGCGCAGGGCGACAAATCCCACGAGCGTCGCCTGTCCTCTGTTTCTCTTGCACGCCCTCTCGCCTGTTACGGGGCACAAACTCTCCACGTCGGCTATCGGAAAATGTCGCGCCCCGACTCAGCGGTGTGGTCGGGTCCGTGTCACACCTGGCGGAGGCGGGCGACGCGGTGGCGCCCCAAGCGGTTGACAGAGAAAACAGGTTTGACAGCGGAAGCCGAAAAACGAAAGAAATACAAAGAGCGGGCGATCGCAGGCTGGGGATATTGTTCTACCGGGTGAATAATCGACGTGATTGAATGGGGAAACGTAAAACGGGGATACGACTGGTCAACACAAGCATCAGAGAGGAAATCCGTAGAGGTTTGAGTTCCAATACGTAGTATCTTCGAAAACTGATGTGTATTTGAGACCTTTTATAAAACGGGTCGTTAGCCACAAGTTAAAAAAACAATATACAGAACAAAAAATATAATTGTTTTCTAAGAGTGCTGTTTAAGTCTAGTTAGAGAAAAAGTATTCCATATTTAGAGGATGTTTGTTTGCTTCACTTCATAACAAGTACATGATCAATTGACTGCTGTGCGTAAAACCTTTTCAAATGATATTGAATGTATTGATATTGTAACAGAAACTCCTATATTGTGCCCTCATAGTTACTTCGTAAGATATAACACATTAACAGAAACATCATATACTTATGATATGGACACAAACATCAACTGAACATTGATTGGCTTCTACTTCCCGTTATCTAAGATCTAAACGATAATAAATACCTTGAGATAAATATTTCGAAGTTTGCAAAAAACAACTTTGTTCATAAAAATAATAAAAAAACGACATCTGTATTTGCACGCGAAAAGGTAACGACTTACTACTTGCTCTAGCTTGCTGGGAGGTAGGTTCTGGATGGTCTCAAGTTTGACATCGGATCAGTGCCGGAAATGTATAAGATGTGTGAATCATATATTATGTAGCTCCACCGAGAAGTGATAGATTTGATTTTCAAGGTTTCTATGATCTCTTCCTGGAAAATTCTGGGGACAGTACAATAAACCGGAAAGGTGCATGATGTTTTTACATCCATCTCGTTTTATTTGGTCTGAGGTGTCGTGAAGAAGGGCGTCACGAACCTTATGCGTCGAGAAGATGAAGAAGCCAGATGGTAGCCTGAGCAGGAGCTTGGAAATTAACTAAAAAATTCCAGCAACCAATCGTGGTTAAATGTTGACTTCTTGTATCATGAGTTGAGAGAAAATGTTCTTATGATCTTCTTTTTCCCCGTGCTTTTAAAATTATTTTAGCTTATCTTCCACTGTCAGCTACTCAGATGGAGGACATCGACTGCGATACTTCCATTAGAAGACTCCGATTCACCATAATGCAACGTTGCCGAATATAGTGGTGTACTATTTCAAATGTTTTTCATGATAATACGGTGATTTGATACCACTGATTTACATTTAAATACGTTGTTTGAATCGTGAGCCGTAGCTCAGCGCATCAACTGATGACACTGCACGTCTCTGACCGGGAGGTCCTAGGTTCGAGTCCTGACGGCGGCAGGAGTTTTGACACTAGCTTTTCACCAAGATCAAATTCAGTCACGGTCTGGAGGAGAATTCGAGTGGCTGGCTGCCCTGATCAGTAGTTTTCCGTGGTTTTCCCGATCAACACCAGGCGAATGCCGGAGTAGTACACTAACAAACGGGCCACGGACCACGCGCGAACTCTCCTTCCTCTTCCTTGTCCTATTCTCTCCCCTTACACACACTTACACTAACATGTACTACACTACCAAACAAGCTGGGAGACCGGTCCGGGACTTAGAACGTGTCCTGGCTGAGGCGGTGCTCCGCTGGTTGGAGAGTCGTGATTAGAGAGAAACCCCGCTAGCCGACGGTAGGTCGGCACCGGATCTCGCCATCCAGCGGGAGAAGATTACCGTCATCTCCCGAGGAAAAACCACGTACTACACTTACGGGACTAATAACCTAAGCTGTTGACGCGCCCGGAATCACTAACCAACCAACAAAGTTGTTTGATTCGCTAATTGATTGATGGTTCTAGGCACGTCACCTTCTATGGCCATTAGTCTCAGAAGTGTAGTGTATATTTCGGAGTATCGTTGGAGGTAGCGGTGATCCTCTCACCCACTGGATGATGAGATTTGGGACCGACTTGCACGTGACGACTTGCGAGGAATTTGCCCTTCCAGATATGACCTCCAGCGGGGCGCCGCCTTAGCCGAGACAAGTTCGAAGGTTCCGACTGGCCTTCTGACATGTGTGGTAACGCAGAGAAATAACTGCGAGCGCGTGTGTGTATATGTGTGAGTATGAGGTATGAGGGGAGAGGATAGGACAAGGAAGGACAGGGAAGATTGCATGCTGTTCGTCGCCCATTTGTTAGGGTATTGCTCCGATATTCACCTTGCATAGACCTGAGAAACCATGGGAAAATTCCTATTTGACTGGCCGGCCGCTTGAGTTCTCCTGCAGATACCGGCTGTATTTGACCTAGCCAAAGAAATTCGTTGTCAGGACTCGAACAATACTGACTTCTGGTCAGAAGCGCAGCATAGACAGCAACCATGATGGCTCTGAGCTAAAATCGGTTGGTTTAATAAAGAAGTTGGGTTATCCGATAATGAATAGCAGAAGTTAGTTAAAAAAATCATGGGTTGGGAAGAGATGTTGCACCTCTGTTGGGTTTACATTAATGGGAAATGTCGAATGACTCCATACTTTCTCCAAATGGGGAAGCGGTCTAGAACTGTTTCTAACCGTAACGGATGAACAGAAGGACCCATTAAGATTACGAGATGAATGTTTATTTCTCCCATTTCATGTGCTAAAAGCTTGATTGCATGTGCTTAACTTGATTTAAGATGTTCTCTCTTTTCTATGCAGTTCACTTTACCCTCACGCATGTACAAATGCGACCGTAAACGTGCCTTCTTGCACACTATCGAGCGGTAGTGTCGTCAGTGATGTGTAAATGCTTCCTAGTTAACACTGACAACGAAAGATTCCATAAGTTCTCGGAAAATCAATCTTCGTAAGAACTTATAGGTGGAAATTCCTAAACAAAAAAGTGATCATGGGAAGTTTCTATAATTCACTTCTTTTGGAAGTGAGTAACTCGTTAATTGTTTCTATCTGAAGATATTCAAAATGACCTTAATGATACCATTTTCTACAAAAATATTTTAGCTTAATAAATTAAGAACACTTATTTTCGAAAATGAGTTTCCAATATTTATGAAATATCATCAAGAGGAAAAGATGAAATTAAAGAGGAAATATTCAATAAGTGACCTTTACAACATCTCTCTAATTATTATCTACAAATAAATAGCTCACAGTAAGTTTTAATTTGTCATATTTTCTAATGATAAAATGTTTTGAATAGGTTCTATGAATATTTTTATAGAAGGTAATTATATTTAGAACTAGCAGAACCTAGCAGAACCCGTCAGACGATGTCCTGCCTCTCTCTCTATTTTTCCTCTTTCTCTCTCTTCTCTTTTTATTCTAACTATTCCCTCTCTCTTACCCCTTTCATTTCACAATTCTCCCTTTTTCCCGTTCTCTTTTCCCTTCCCCTTTTATCTCACTTTTCCCTATCTCTATCCTATCTTTTTGCCTCTGTCTTTTCTTCCTATAGTTTCTTCTCCTTCTTCTTTCCCTTTCTCTCCTTCCCTCCCTCTTTTCGTTATCTCCCTCCCCTTTTACTCTTGACTTTCCCGTCTCTCTCTTCGTTTCTCTTTCCTCCCACTCTCTTCTTTCATTCAGTCTCTTTCATTCTTTCTTTCCTTCTCACTCTATTTCCTTTTTTAACATTCACTCTAACATTTCTCTCTCTTCTCTCCTCTCACTTTTACCGTCATTACCTCTTTCTCTTTTTTATTTCCACCTCTCTCTGTCTCTTTTCCCTTCTCTCTTTTTCTGACTTCCTCTTTTTCACCTTTCTCACTCTTTCCCTCTTTCCTTTTCCCCTTATACCTTGTATTCTCTTTCTTATGTCTTTTCTCCTCTCCTTTTTCCTCTTTTAAATATTTGTTAATACATTGAAGATTTCTCTATCTTCTGTCCCATTCACTCACTCACTTTTCATTTTACGAGATTTCTAAAACTTTTCTGTTCAATTTTTTAAATTTTTTTATACTTTTAAACTTGACAAGAAGAAACACACTCAAAAAAGAATTATACAATTTGGTGCAGTCGTTAGACTTTTCTGCGTTTACATACGTTTCAGCGATTCATTTTTTGTTCATATAGATTTTTTGATCGAAATACACCGTTTAAAGGAAGTACTTTTAAACATGACAAGAAGAAACACACTCAAAAAAATGATACAATTTGTTGCAGTCGTTAAAATGTTCTGCATTTTCATACGTTTCAGCGATTCATTTTTTGTTCATATAGATTTTTTGATCGAAATCCACCATTTAAAGGAAGTTGTTGAAATTCGTAACATGTAGCTCATTTTACCTTTTGGCAATTGTTTAATTAAAGGAATTCACTGTTTGGTACGTACACACGGTCTTGCCCTCTGAAGAATTAAGTTACTGAACATACAGAAGTCATCCACGATTAGGCACAATTGTTGCTGTTATTGTAACAATCTGTATTCTTTCTTTTAACCCATATCAGATCCCATACTCTCTCTTGCATGAGTCCCTCGTTCTTGGCCTCTCACTGTTTTGCGTTCTCTCTCTATCTCTGTCTCTCTCTGTCTCTCTGTCTGTATCTCTCTTTTTCTCTCTCTCTCCCTTTCTCTGCCTGTTGTCGTCTCACGTTTTCTTTTTGCCCTTATCTCTCGCTTCCTCTCTTCACCTTCTCCATCCCTTCCCTCTATCTCTCTTACTCCCCCTCTCACACACACTTTTATCCTCTTCTTGCTCCATCTATCTCTGCCTCTTGACTCCGTAACTCTGCCTCTGGTTCTCCGCCTCTCTTTAGATTTCTTCAACCTGGTTCCTCTTCCCGCCACTCACTCCATATCTTGTCTTTCATTGTGTCCTGTCAGTATTCTCTCTTAGTCACCCACGCGGCGGCCAACTCACACATAGTCTCACACACTCGCGTCGATTATTACTTTGCCAGAGCAACCTTCCCTTTGGTGTCCCTGTCATCCTCCCCCTGTTCTTTTTTCCGACGCTTTTTGTTTTCGCCTTGCGCAGCGCAGACGCGACCGCCGCCAGTCCGCGCCAGGTGTCAATGCTCCGCCTCGGACATTTCCGACAGTCCGCCGCCGACCTGTCGCTGGCGGGTCGTGGGCGGCGGGCACAGGTGGCATGCAGCGAGGGCGGAGGCGGTGGCAGGGGGTGGCGGGAACGGCGGGGAAGGCGGCAGCTGTGGGGAAGGCGGCAGTGGAGGGGGAGGTGGCGGCGGAGGTGGAGGTGGCGGCGGGGGCGGCGGGGGCGGCAGGGGCGGCGGGGGCGGCGGGGGCGGCGGGGCGGCGGGGGTGGCGGGGGCGGCGGCGGGGGCGGCGGGGGCGGCGGGGGGCGGCGGGGGCGGCGGGGGCGGCGGGGGCGGCGGGGGCGGCGGGGGCGGCGGGGGCGGCGGGGGCGGCGGGGGCGGCGGGGGCGGCGGGGGCGGCGGGGGCGGCGGGGGCGGCGGGGCGGCGGGGCGGCGGGGGCGGCGGGGGCGGCGGGGGCGGCGGGGGCGGCGGGGGCGGCGGGGGCGGTGGGGGCGGCGGGAACAGCGACTGTGGCCGTGGCGGAGAACGACGGGGTGACGGTAGGGGGGGCGGGCGGGCGGGTGAGCGGTGGGGGCGGGGGGCGGGGACGGTGTGCAGTGGGCGGTGGGAATGAAGGCGTGTGAGCGTCGCGTATCGACCGACGCAGTAGCGAAGGCTTTAATAACGCGAGGAAGCGACTGACGTGTGGGCGGGACGGGCAGCGTGGTACAGGCGGAATGGGTGGCGTGGCAGGGTGGTTGGTATGGGGAAGGTTGGGGATGGGAAGGATGGAGTGAGGAAGACGGTGCATGGGATATGTGCCGAGAAGTGAAAAAGTATGTTGCAGGAAGTACGTGGTGTGAAGTATGTGGCACAGTGTATGATGAGGCGGGTTTATGAGTCGGGGTGTATGGAACAGTTTGGGGCAGGAAGTATTGACTGGAAGTGTGACGGGGAGTATATGGCAAGGAGTATATCGGGGAAGTATTTGGCCGTATTGTGGGGAAGTATGTGGCGTAGAGTATGTGGCGATAAAGTAGGAGATATGTGGCTGAATGTTTGTGGCGGGGAGTACATCGGGAAGTATTGAGAGGCTGTAGCTAGGATGATCGCGTGCGCGTGAGGAGGGAAGGAAATGGCGGGGAGCGTGTGGCGGGGAGCGTGTGGCGGGGAGCGCGTGGCGGGGAGCGTGTGGCGGGGAGCGTGTGGCGGGCGTGCGGGGAGCGTGTGGCGGCGTGTGGCGGGAGCGTGTGGCGGCGTGTGGCGCGTGTGGCGGGGAGCGTGTGGCGGGGAGCGTGTGGCGGGGAGCGCGTGGCGGGGAGCGTGTGGCGGGGCGCGTGTGGCAGGGAGCGGGTGGCGGGGAGCGCGTGGCGGGGAGCGCGTGGCGAGGAGCGTGTGGCGGGGAGCGCGTGGCTGGGAGCGCGTGGCGGGGAGTGCGTGGCGGGGAGCGTGCGGTGGCAAGTGTTTGGCGGAAATGCGTGTCGGAAAGTGTGTGGTGAGGAGTGCGTGGTGGGGAGTATGAGGCTAGTAGAAAGGAGTTGTGTTTATGGGGTGAGGAATACTGAGTGCTTAGTACAGAATGGGGAATACGAGCTAGGAAATCCAAAGGGGAAAGGCCGAGAGAAGGAGGACAGGTCGCAGGGAAATGGGTATTTGGAGCCTGGCAAGTTGGCATGGAGTGGATTGGAATGAAGTAAATCGGAAAGGGATACACTAAAAGGAGCCAAATACAGTAGATCGGGTCGGGATAAACGGGAATTGGGCAGACCGGAGCAGGACAAATTGGAACGGGAAGTTGAATATGGAGTGACAATTAGACGCAGAAACGCGCTCGATAGGAGTGAGGCAGAGGAGGTCAGGGGGGAAGTGCAGGGAGATGGGGCAGAGACGTGCGGTTTAGAACGAGACAGAAAGGTACACGACGGGAGAAGATATGTCAGTTCGAGGCAGACAAGGGAGAGCGGGGTAAAAGAAGGGTGTACACGGCAGGTCGAGGAACGACATGGCAGGGCGTGACAGGACAAAGCAGGAAGGGGCAGAATGGGGCGGGATAGGGTAGCACGGAGCAGGTCGGTGTAGGATGAGACAGGACTTCACAGGACGTGGCAGGATAAGTACGGGCAGGTTAGAACGAGGCAGGACGAGACAGGGTGGGGAAAACGGAATAGGTCAGCATATTACTTGAGAAGACGGAGGAGGCCAAGGCAGACTGGGTTTGGAAGCGACAGGACGTAGCAAGGCAGGGCAGGGCAGAAGGAGGCAGACCAGTATAGAAAGGAATAGATCAGGGTAGGACTTGACATGACTTAGATCACGACAGTACAAATCAGGACGGGATATGTTGGGGGCAGAACCGGACAGGACGGGGCAGGACAGGCTAGGATGGGCAAGACGGGGCAGAACGGAGGAGAACGAGGAAGGGGAGGAAGGATGGAACAGGACGAGGACGGGGAGGAAGGATGGAACAGGACCAGGACGGGGAGGAAGGATGGAACAGGACGAGGACGGGGAGCATGGACGGGACAGGACAGTGAAGGACGACGGACGGCGAGCCACCAAAGCCAACCGAAGCATCTCGGAGCACCTCCTAGCATAGCGGAAACTGCAGGGCGAGGCAGTGTGAGCGGGACCACAGCGGTGTGCCGTGCGTGGCATCCAAACGGACGCGCCACCCAGCAAGCGGCGGAATGGCGGTCTGACAGACGGGCCAGCGACAGCTCCTAGCTCTATCCGCGCGTGCAGCCCTCGCTCTGCGCCCCGCCCCCGTCTCGTCCCGCCGGCTGTCGCGTCGCGCACAGGTCCTCCCACGAAATTGGAAATTGCGAGTTGCGCAATCAACGTGTCTACTCGGTGTCCGTCAACCGGGAACCCGGGTCACTCGACCGACTGCTGGTGGAATTCATTAACCTCTCTCAGAATCGTCAGTCAAAACTACAAAAGGATTGTTTCGTGGCGAGGTAATAATAAATTCCTGGATTTGATGGACACCGATCATAGGAGTGCGTCTGAACAAGACTGGCAACTATTTTTTTTAATGCGACGGACGTAAAATTCAATAGCTGTTAGAAGGGTAGTCGATTGATAAAATAAATTTATCGCTGTAATATATACGTATTTATACCACCGTGCAATTTATTTTATTTTATTCAAAGAATGAATTGTAAGGTAAGTAAAATGAATTCTAAAAGGGGCACGCATCTCAATCGACATATTAATTCGCACCCTAGAAAATTCTAGTTCCATTGATCTGTAGTTCCCATTTCTAACTGAACTCGTAGTTTGCAAAATTCTTTTACGAAGTCAATATTCTCTAAAATATCATAAAAAGTTATCGATAAACCTTGAAAGATGGGATAACCATGTAAATCAAATAGAATGAATTGATATGATCATTCGACAAGTATTACTTACACACACGCAACATTTTTACGACAAGGACTATTCAAGAAAAACCAATCATACCAGGGCTATTTTTTCAATCAAAATGAGTAAACGAACTTTAGGAAAATATAATAGAAGTCGGATGATTCAAGTATGTGTTTTAAATTTTTAATTATTGAAAACTAAAATTAAAATTAAAATATTTTTTTATTAAATATTTCACAGTCAACAGTATTATTCTACAAACCGCACAGTGATTTTTTCTTAAAAAAACATTGGCATGTAGCGGAAACTCGTATTTTACTCCTCATGAAGAAAATGACACATTCACGATTTGCAGGTTATATTTGCGTTGGCTCTTTTTTTTATGCAAAATGTTCGTAGAAAACAAATACAATGTAATTATGGCCGGAATTCTTTGAATTATTCACATCGTGGGTGGTCGAGTTCTGTCACGATTTCCAGGAAATATTTACATAGCTCGCTTCTTTTTTTCTCGCCAGCTTCCAAACAATATTCATACTTGGAAAGGGTCTCAAACAAAAGCTCAAACATATTATTTTCAATTCATGCGAAAATGGTTAGACTTTTACGCAATTTTTCGCGAAATTAAAAATCCTTCGTTACAAATACAGTATCACTGAAACAATGCAAAGTTTCCAACATTTTTGTATAAAATATATTACAATGCTTATCTTCATAAAAAAGATTTCTAATAAATTAGAATGTTATTACGTTGCCTAAATTTATTGACAGTTACAAATAAGAAAATAAAGGTTGGATTTTAATTTTCCAAATCTTTAAAATTATTCATTGAAAACTACACGTGAAACATATGAAATGCTTCAATGGAAATAAAATCATATTTTACTGTTATCAACTTGATCGTCGACTTTTATTCTACAATGACAATTCACAATTTTACGATATAGTTAACTTAAAAATTCGGAATAAGTCTTATTTAATAAACTGCTATGGTATGAAAATATCTAGTTGTGGGAGAGATGCAAAGTTGGGCAGAAGATCGGCAAAACCTGAAAATGAAAAATATTTAGACTGCTAGAACACATTGGCGTTAGGAGCTGATTTTAAACATTGATTACTTAAGGAAGATATCATGTGTTATCGATTATGGATGCATTTACATTCGTTCAACGCCCTTGTAAATTGTCCCCTCTGGTTTGCTTGCGCAAGGAACACTTATTGTCACAGAAATTTAACATGCATCGCGTGTCCACAAATACGAACGTTGAGGTATGCGCAAGTTCCTTCTGTTTCTGCATCGGCTACGCAGCAGATTTCACTGTTTACTTGTAACAGTGCTTTAAAGGCGTCTTAGTTTCAAAAGCTTTCAGATTCATCGGAATAGTGGCGATGCCATTTCATTCTTGTGAATAACATTCCACTAATCAGCTGGTTTGGAGAGGTCTGGGAACATTCTGCACTATCATGGCCATCTTTAAAGTAGTTCGAGTGTGTAATCTCAAGCAAATTGTTCTTTCTCTTTGTAATGCAGTCGGCGGATTTTCAGGGAGCAAATCTCCAGCGTGGAACGTTCGAAATGTACGTTATTTGCTGTCAACTCATGCCCAGAAAGGATTACTATTGCTTACTCTCGAGATTAGGCGTCAAAATTGAATTATTTTGGGTGCCTATGTAAACAAACTTAATTTCAGTACAAACATAATTTTTAAAATGAAAAGGGAAACTATTTAGAAAGTTTTGAGATTTGAAATAAAATTATAAATAAAATACTGTTGTTAATGATCTTAATTATTATGGCATGTGCTTGAAAAATACTTCGGCAAAATCTTTTGCCTGATTTTTAGTCATCATTATTTCGTTTGATGTAAATTGATTTTAGAAATCCAGCACCTACATATTAGTTACAAATAGATTGTATTATTAGCTTCAAATTTTATTTGACGTAACCACATCGATTTACACATAAGATTTTATATAAAAATAATTTGCGTTCACACTGATTTTGACCTTAATTGGGAAATTAATCTGAAACCTCCCAAAAAATACAAGTTTCATTTTGTGGTATTCTTGTTGTCGATCTACAATTCTATATTCCATTTCCATTACATTCGCCTTCCAAACATACATTCATGTGACTTTCATGGGCTTCAGAGGAAAAGAACTGTATTTTATATTTTCTGGCAAAAGAAGAGAAGTTCTAAAATTCCAAGAAAATTTCCAATCTCCCACGCATGTAGGAACCTTCATTCTTGGAACCCTGCATCAAGGCTTTCGTTCCCCAGGAAAAGGTGATGCCATCATCTTGATATCCTTTTGCCCTTATTTCCTGTCTCCTGCGTTAGTTCTTTGTTTTGTCAAGTTCCTTTCTTTCCATGATACAAGGAAAATCATATGGTAACAAATCAGTTCACGGAGGTCGCATATCATGCCATAAGTCTCTACTGAGAAGTCATATTCCTCTGAGAGAGAATTCTACACAGCATCATTTTAACAATGGCTTACACCTTTCGAGACAACTTCGGCTTCCGTTTCTGTGGGTATTAGATGCTTCTGTAATGAACCATAATTATCAATCGCTAAACGTTTTCCTCGCCACTCCGCTCACTTTTTCAAAAAGATTAACCAATATATATATATATATATATATATATATATATATATATATATATATATTAATGTAAGTGAATATCCATTTACCTCATTACGATATATTACTATTACAGCAGTTTGTTATTATTTCGTCCACATTTGACTCCAAGATAGAAATATAAATATAGACACAGCGTAACAGTTTACAAAATTACAGGTTGGCAAGGATTGTTATTATGGAGATTGCAGACCTGACAAGCACCAAAACGTGCTGTCAGCAAGGAATTAAATGTTCTTCAGCAAGGACTAAAGTTGATCCATGTGCTTTTGGGGCAGAGATGAAATTCTTTCTTTCTTTCTTTATTCTTTCTTTACTTCTTCTTTACTTCTTCTTTACTTCTTCCTTACTTCTTCTTTACTTCTTCCTTACTTCTTCTTTACTTCTTTTTTACTTCTTTCTTTCTCTTTCTTTCTTTCTCTTTCTTTCTTTCTTTCTTTCTTTCTCTGTCTTTCTTTCTTTCTTTCTTTCATTCTCTTTCTTTCTTTCTCTTTATTTATTTATTTATTATTTATTTATTTATTTATTTACAAGAGCATTATTTATGTGTAAATCCCTTGGACATTGGTCGGCGTGAAGATAAGAAGTGGACAGAGATGGGAAATTTGGAAACAAGAGAAGAATGATAAAAATTCCAGAGAGGACTTCTTCCCTGTGTTTTAAACAAACTAATGTTTTATTCGTAAGAGGAGTTGTGAAATAAATTGGTATTTACGAAAGGAGATGACACAGGAACTTCAACAAGTTAAATTGTTCGCTGAAATTATGCTAATGCGAGGAACAAGCTTACGTGATATGTGAACCGAGAATAACCGAGAAGAAATAAAGTTAATCCCCCTATACATTGATATAATAACTAAAAGACTAAAAGTGTTATTGGTGAAAATGAAGATAAAAATGCTTTTAAGGGAGTGGGAATTTTTACTATAAATAGTAATAGTTAGTAGTATAGTAATAGTAATAGTTTCCTGATCTGTCTTCAATTTTATTCATGTAATTTGTATATAAATAATTAATATAATTTTATTTGTTCAACACAGAAGCTCATGATATTTCTTTCTTTCGGTATTGTAATTTTCTTTAACTATATTTAACCATTATTTCACAATATCATCCAATGTTATCCGTATGGAGACAGTCTGAAGTACAAATCCTGTCTTGAAAATAGGTGAATAAAAAATATTTTGTTGATGTTTAAAAAAAGTGAGCAGATTTATGAGATAATATTTCAGTACGTCACACTAACCAAACCCGCCATTGTTGTGCCTCTAAAAGAGACCCTCTGTCTTAAGATGCTTCATTCTCAGAGACGCAGTGTACTCTGATGCTCTGAGTTGAGGGATAATTTGCTCAAAAGAGCCAAACAAAAGCTTTCCAGGACTAGCTACTCTAAGCCCCGTGTTCTAGGAAAGTTTTTTTGCTAATAAAAGAACTTCATTATCAGGATACGCTCTTGTCGGCAGCGTATTCCAAGTAAAATTCAAAGCGGTGAATATTAGTGGGAAAAGTTGAAGCCGCTCATCTTTCCTTCACTTCGTAAAATTCATTCTTTATAAGGTCTCCTGACTGCAGTAGAACTGAAAACTAATCCTTGCAGAAGAAAGTTCTACAGAGGAAAAAAATACCAATTTCCAGAAAACTAGTAATATATATTTTTGTTTACGAGGAAAAACGCATGAGTCATTCCGTGTCAAATTGCACATAAAAGAACAAAATTTGACCTGCATATTTTTAATTATTTTCTTATTTATTTGTAGCGAAATAAAAGAGTTCCATTCTAGTTTCAGTTCGTGACAAGAAAAGAAAGAATGAATTTTTAAAGTTAGAGTTATTGGCTTTAAATTATGATACCTTGACGAAATATTTACTGTGATAAATGTGTATCTAAAGAACAAAAAATAAATGAAATATTAGAAATAGCTCTCTCAGATCTTCATTGTAATTGAATCTTGACATGGTTCTAGACTGACACAATTGCACGCCTCTCAGCAGTTTCTGCAACACTATCGCTGTGCCTTTATGTGACATCACAAAAAATACCATTCTGAACAGACTCCAAAATCTTCTTCATGTAGGCAAATAGTTTTAATTTTTTAATCTTATCCTTGTATTGTTCACTTGAACCATCGGAGAAGTTGGTAATTTTCCGACATGAATAACAAATCCGCAAATGTAATGACTCCTATAAATGAAGTTTCACTAGTAAATCGCGATTTTCGCTTCTCAGAGATTTTCTCATAGTAAAATCGTGTTCGGAAATATTAAATGGATTGAAACATGTCGAATCTTTCATGGTGACCGCTACTGATGTTGCAGAATACACACGATTCAAAGTACAAATTCGATTACTCTTCACTTTACAAGATGTTTATTCCGACTGTTGTTGAGAATATTTTACCAATGTCCCTTGACAAATGGTTTGTTGTGTTTTACGAGCAAGATCAGTAGGACGGCTAATTTGTAGGGCACGAAGGGGCTCAGTAGTAATACTCGTTTTTCTGACCCGAGGAAAAGCAGTAGTTGAAATCGTTTCGCTGACACCAATTCCTTCTGGGAACAGGATGAACATGTGAGATATTAATATTCATTAAAACCCTAATTACGCAGACGATTATTTTTTTATTGTTCTTCAGCACGTAGATCAAAGACCAACCGAACACAATTCTTTCGTGCATGGGCTGGGAGAGCGCGCTATCGTACCATTAATTTTTTAGAGCTATACCTGTCAATGGCCACTTTTTTCTTTCTAATATTTCATAGAAAACTGTACAAGAAATACGTATATTTTTTTCAAATTTTACCTGATCAAACTCATAGAGAAATTGTCACTTTTTACAATAATTACAAATATTTTCATAAAATATTTATTTTGTGAAAAATTCATTCACAAAGAAATAAAATATACATTTTAAAATAATAAATGAAACAAACCAGGAATATTTATATTAATTACATTCGTAGAATCAATTGATCATATTGTGCGAAGTATGCGTAAATTTCAAAATTTAATTTAGGCATAAATACATAAATTATCAAATTTCAGGCAAATAAAAAAACCGATTTTTTATATCCAGAATTGAGAAAAAATGTCCTACATTAAAAAAAGTCATGTTAACTGTTGGGCCATTTGATATGGAATGGCTCATGCTAAAGGACAAGCTAGTATGAATGGTGTGGCGTCTACATCGCTCGTTATCATTACCTCAATTATTGAAGACAGAATAGCATGTCGTTATGTCAGCAAAAACTGTTCGAAGTTTATGCACCCTACGGCACTCTTGCAGTGATGATATTTTGCAGAGTCGTTTAGTGACCCGAGTCCCCAAGATGCAAATAAACAAACGCTGTATACGACTAGGTAGTACCCTCAATGTGACTTAATGTGGCACGTGAAGTTGACGTTTCTCTAATACAAAAAAAGAATGTGACTGTGCAAGTGAGTGGGTCGATTGCTGTGTGAATGAATGAATGACCGAGCAAGTGGGAAGGTAGTGGGTGTGTGATTGAGAACGTGTGTGTGTGTAATTGAGAGAGTGAGTGTGTGTGTGTGTGTGTGTGTGTGTGTCTGTAACTGAAATAGTGAGTGTGTATGTATGTGTGTATGAGTGATTAGTGAAAGTGTGTGTGTGTATGTAAGTGAAAGAGAGAGTGCGTATGTGTGTGAATAAGAAAAGAGTGAGTGAGTGTATTTTTATGAGAGCAGACAAAGCGAAGCCCGCTTTCCGCAGCGTGTAGGATTCACAGCTAGCCTGTGCCTATCCACTAAAAACCCCTCACATTCTTTCGATACCTTTCTCATAGAACCGCCGTCAGGCATTGCATCATGGAATTGCATCGCATCAGGTATTTTCCCGCGGAACCGCCGTCAGGCATTACGATCGGCTTATGCCAACTAAAGTCACAGGATACTCCTTCGAAATCGTTTTTTCTACCCGAATCTTGCAGAATTGGTGGTTACCGCGCTGCAAATCTCTTGGGACACCAACATCCTAGTGTTGATGGTATCAGGAGTCACAACGTGCAGGAGGATTCGATGGAGTTCTTGCCTTTCCTCCACTAGGCGCGGACAGTGAAAGAACACGTGCTCCACATCTTCAACCAAGGGATCAGAGACTGGGCATGAGAATTCGTCGTCCAATCGGACACGGTATGCAAGGTAGCATCCGTGCTCCGTTAACAACTGGGTCAAATAATGATCCACATTTCCGATTGATTGATTGATTCATGTTTCCGGGCGCGTCAACTGTTCTGGTCATTAGTTCCGTTAGTGTAGTGCATGTTTTTTTTCTCGGGAGATGGCGGTGATCTTCCCCCGCTGGATGGCGAGATCCGGCGCCGACCTACCGTCGGCTAGTGGGGCTTCCCCCTAACCAGGACTCTCCCACCAGCGGGGCACCGCCCCAGTCGGGACAAGCTCTAACTTCCCGACCGGTCACCCGGAATATGTGGTGGTAGTGTAGTGCATGTTAGTGTAAGTGTGTGTGTAAGGGGAGAGGATAGGACAAGGAAGAGGAAGGACAGATCGCGCGCGGTCCGTGGCCCGTTTGGTAGGGTACTGCTCCGACATTCGCCTGGTGTTGATCGGAGAAACCACGGAAAACTACCGATCAGAGCAGCCGGCCGCTAGAATTCTTCTCCAGACAACAGCTGAATTCGACCTAGCTGAACAGCTAGTGTCGAAAATCCTGCCGCCGTCAGGACTCGAACCTAGGACCTCCCGGTTAGAGGCGCTGCAGAGACATCAGTTGATGCACTGAGCTACCGCTACCGGTCCACATTTCCGTGTTTCCTTTGGATCCACTTCGCTATGTCAGGAATAAGACGAAATGTCCATGTATCAGGGGATGATAGAGTCCATGCTGAGCCATTGTCACTTCCCTGTCTTCCTTCTTGATAACGCTCCTCTTTGTAGCTCCCTCTCGCTTACGTCTGTACAGACTGGCACTTTCGAATGCCATGAGATCTATAGGGGCATGTCGGCTATCACACACAGCGTCATACGAAACCGTGCGAAACGCTTGGGCCACCCTCAAGGCGGACCTTATGTACACTAATTTCGCACCGCGGGCGTACGACTGGATCCCAAAGGCATCATCCCAAATGGGCGCTGAGTAGATCAGCATAGGATTAACTACGCTAGACAGTAGCCTCCGGCTACTTTACTTTGGACCCCACGACGTTAGGCATAATTCGTGCCAAGGCGGAGGCCATGCAAGACGCTTTCTCGCAGACTATGCGTGTGTCCGTCTAAATGTAGTCTTGCGTCAATCTGGACTCCTAAGTATCTTAGAGACGGATGCAAGGTAATTATACTACCCCCATCATTGAGAGTCTCTTTCACTTCTCTGCTCGTCACCGAAACAGACTCCGTTTTATGTCGACCATCTGAAGCCCCAGCCATTAGCCACCGCTGGATTGTAGTCACAGCCTCAATGGCAACCTGCGTGACCTCTTGAGTACATTTGCCGGCCACTACCACCGCAACATCGTCAAAAAATCCAATAGCCCAAGCGACTTCTGTCAGCTGGAGCTACAAAACGGAGTCATACATAATATTCCACAACAGCGAGGCAAGTACAGAGCCTTGCGGAACACCACCCGAGATACCATAGGTCTTTACTCTGGTCTCAGTTTCGTAAAGTAAAGTCCTTTCGTCAAAGAAGCTTCTGACTATTTTCATTATGTAATTCGGAACTCCCAGTTTTTAACGCTGCAAGTCTGGAACTCCACCTTTTCGTATTAAATGCGTTTTTGATGTCAAGATAACAGTAGTGCAATACTTCTTTGTGCCTCTTATCCATCGTTTGACCTCAATAGACTTGTCGATGTCGACCTTAATTGCGCCCACTGTGGATCTTGCCTTCCTGAAGCCATCATGATTATCAGAGTCTCTGTGGTCCCTCTGTGTAGGCTTCAATCCGTTTGCAGATGATCCGCTCTACCACCTTGCCAACAGTATCGAGTAAACATATACGTCGATATGCTGACGGGTCGCTAGACGGTTCCCTTCGTAAGGAGGACCAGTCGTTGTTGCGCGACGGAGGAAATTCCCCTCTCGTACGCACACATTGTGGTCCTCTAAGAATAAGTCTGGCCGGGTCTTAATAGCGACATTCGGCACCCCAATCCAGCTTGGGGCTTTAAAATCTTCAATCTCATCGCAAGCCCTTGACAGTTCGTCTAATGAAACCAACGGAACCTCGTGTAGATCTTCAAGCGGATCCATAGGTGGCAGCACATCCCTCTGATGAGGAAACAGAGTAGGATCTATATTCTCCAAAAGACTAGGGAAATCGGGGTGGCCTGAACAGAGTCTTTTGTTGAATGATCTTGGCTGTCCGGGTGACGCCGCGTCGAAGGCTGTGTTGGCCGACGTTTCGACCATCTTTTTGTGGTCTTTCGCAGGGCTGGTCTGCTAAGGCACACGGAGAGCCAATATCATTCACATGACTCTGGCCGTGGAAGCCTACGACTTCAGAGACTTTTGCTGGCCGTCACCACGCTATACGAACGATCCCAGAGGTCAGCATCCACCTCGTTGCTTAGCTCTTTCCAGCAGCTATCCTTGCTGATCTTAATAGCTTTTCAGGAATCTCTTTTGGCGGCTATGCGAGTCTCCTTGACTGTCATAATTTAGGCGACCTCATCTGCGTTGCGCCAACCTACGTGTGCGGTGGCATTCTCTGCGAAGTTCCGCGATTTTGCCAGTCCACCAGTACACTTGAGAACGGTGTTTCTTCCTGAGCCCTTTCGTCATTGACGCATCACAAGCGTCAAAAACCCGGTTTATTACCGTTTCCGGCATCTTCTCAGAGTATCCAACCAGCATAGCGTTTCTATCCATCATGGCAGCGAAAGAATCGCGATTGAACGTCCTGTGGTTCCAAGTGGCTCTCCTCCTATCCCTTGCAGAACGTAACCAAAGCTTGGTGGTCACCATGTGTATAATTATCGCTAACCCCCAACGCCGTAATCCATCTAGCAAGGCTATTACATGTGAATGTCAAGTCCACGATGGAACTGCGACGATTCATGGCAAAGGTCGGGCAGTTACCCGTGTTGCAGAGGTTTACGTCTAAACGGGCAAGGCGGTCCAGGAGAGCCATACCACGTTTCCTTCGTTACTCAGTGTCCCATGCATTTAAGTTCCCAACAATAATAAGAGGCCTTCGTTCTTTCGCATCATCCAATAATCTATCGAGTAACGCCTTGAACTTCTCAAAGAACGCACTGGGTGCGGCATAAACACTGTAAAAATACAAACAGAACCACTTGATCCAGGTGAATCTATCTCCTGGGACTTGCATAACTTCCTGGATAGACTATTGCCACAAACGCAAACCGCAGCTCTATTAGACTCGTCCGAAACCCCTTAAAGACCTGTTATATTCCGGTATTACTCGCAGAGGATCGCGACGTCTATCTTCAGCTCGCGCTCTGTCTGGCTGAGAAGGTCTTGCGCCGCCTCGCAATGATTAAGATTGAGCTGAAAAACCCTCATTCTTCCATCTCCGTTCCGCCTTCTGTAAAATCTTTAGATAATAGGAGCACTTACAGCCACCAGTTACATGCGCCTCACTTTCTTTTCCTTGAAAAAGGCAATAATTAGGACTCTTGATGCAGGTTTCAACAAAATGACCTCTTTCTCCGCATCGATGACGATTCTTCGACCTGACAGGCCCTTTACAGTTTCGCGCCAGGTGATAAAAAGCCCAGCATCTGTAACACCTGGAAACAACCTTCTCTTGACCGCGACATCTAACCTATCCAAGCCGAATTTGGTTCATTCTAACCGCTTTCCTGGCTACCTCTTCTGGTAGTGCAATGCCGTTTGGGTGCCACCGTATCCGGTGCGATTAGACGTAACTATTACTTTCCTGTCTTTGGCTCCCTCCAGCTGTCCCGCAAGGACCTCAACAATTTCTTTCCCCGTAGTCTCTTCGTCCAGATCTTTAATTTCAAGTTGTACCTCACTTGACAGTCTTTTTATCTCCACTTTTCCTTGCAGTTGATCGGCTACTGCGGTCCGAAACTGCTCTGCCTTCGAGCAGCACGCGACTCCCATCTCCAAAAGCAGGTCTCCCGTGCCTCTCTTTATTATTTTAACTACATTGAGGCCCAGTGCTTCCTGCTCCGGGGATTTTTTCATGTATCGCAAAATTGTTGTGCACGTCGTTACCTCTTTGGCTCTTACTAATAAGGCATTCCGACGCTTGGGAACGGAGGGTGATGGTTTCTTCCTTTTTGCCTTGGCTTTCTTCTATTCGATGTTGGGTGCATCACCAATTTCTGATGGGCTCCTCTGAAAGGTGAGCGACTCCTCCACCCTTGGTAGCGCGATCTCTCACGACTTTCTTCCTTTCTCCTTTGAGTTTTTGGGGTTATTCTTCTTGGAGAACACCACACTGACGGGCTGCTTGTATTCCTTAGTACTACACTGGGAATCTGGGACGGGCAGTCCTCTTTCGTGAACCGCAACCTCACCAAAACATGTGCAAATTGCATGGGCCAACTTCTTGATCTCACCGTGCACATTGTGACAAGGTTTAACAAACTTTAGAAGCTCCATGATCTTCTTCTCTAGGTTACAAAGTGCCTCTTGTTTCTCTTCACCTCCATTATTACTTGCTACAACAACTACAACACATATTCCCCCTCCGTAACATGAGGTGTCTAGTCGCTACCTGCCGAAGCCTGATCTACAGCTTCCAAACTTGCTATAAGTACCGCATCAGCTACAGGGGTACCAGGCCTCTGAACTGCACACTGCGTTCCCTCAAGACTACTTATGATACCCTTGCGTAGGCAAAGAACCCATGATAAACGCCTAAGGTGCCGACTTCCGGGATAACAAAGGCCACTGGGCGGCAAGATGTACGTAGGTCACTTGTGGGGGTGGGCAAAATCCACTGGAGCATTTGCTGCTAGGCAATGAGGGGATCTGAAGGCATGATGTTTGTAAGAAGGTCACTTAGGGGGCAAAAGTCACCGGGGGGCATATGTCACTTCGGTGCAAGGGTCGAGCGATGGCAATGCACCTTTCACCATACTACACTACCAATCTCCATTTTCCACCAATACGGCGGACAGGGTATTGTTTCGGCGGAACAGAGGTGACGCAAGCTGTTCATTTGTTAACCGCGCGTACCAGGGACCAACAGCAAGGACTCATCCTCAGCCTGCGTGCAACACTTCTGCCAGAAGCGTTGTACTCACTGCTACTGCCACCAGAGTAGTTACTACGTGCCGACGGGAAAGTGGCGTCACAAGCGCTCCACGCGGCAGCCACGCGCACCAAGTCTGGGAACTCCGAAATAGCCCGGGCGAGGCCTGTGGCCCAGGCGGCAACGCTGAGCGCGCGGTGCACTGGCAACACCGCACCCCCACCCCTCGCTGATGCCCAGTTGGAAGAGAAGCAATGGCGGCGGGATTTATACTAAATACAGGTACAGTTAATGGCTACCGCGAAGATGCATGAAGCACCGATTACGTTTAGAAACACTGCACTCCCCGCTTTTGCAAGCAGCCGAAGCAATAAGCCGCGATGGATCGAACTAGTTTCCCAATAACGAGCACTTTCTACCTTAACAACTGTTCATTACAGTCTTTGAAAACGACGCTTTTACCGGTGTGCCAGTAACTTTGCTATGATAGTACCACTAACAATAAAACTAAAAATAAAACTATCATCACTAAGAATAACACACACTATTTTAAAACTAAATAAATAACGTTAATCTACTGTTAAATACGCTTGCAAATGATTAGTACAGCTCTTGAGAGTGCCACTGTGAAAATCACTAATATCTTTGATATCTAAAAAAGCTTTCTATGACATGCACATAATCACTGATCATCTTTCATAAGTCTGCATCTATTAAACCACTCGATACAAAAAGTACGACACTGAATCCCGGAATTATCGCGAATTTCGTCAAACCGGCACAAAGTCGCAACCATTGGGAACGCTTACGTACCTTCCGCAGTGAGTGTGTATGTATGTTTGAAAGAGTGTGTGTAAGTGAAATAGTGAGTGTGTGTATGCATGTGTATATGTGTGCATGTGTGTAAGTGAGAGAGTGAGTGAGTGTTTGTATGTGTGTATGTTTGTGTATGGTTGTAAGTGAAAGAGTGAGTGAGTGTTTGTATGTATGTATGTATGTATGTGCATATGCATGTATGTACGTATGTATGTATTTATGTGTGTATGTGTATATGTAAGTGAAAGAGTGTGTGTGTATGTGCGTGTATGAGTGAGTACTAAGTGAAAGTGTGTGTGTCTATGTGTATGTAAGTGTTGCAGTGAGTAATAAAATGAGTTAGTCTTTCAGTCTTGGTTTCGCGCACTACATACTTGCGCGTTCAGGGTAATTAAGTTGTACATACCACTATCCGAACTGTTTTCATTCACATCAGACAATTAGCACTGGGTGTATTCCTTAAAACCTATTATTTTTTAACAGGTTCTTGTCATATTTGTTATGTTACTAAAACAACCATACAAATATTAGAAGATAATCATTCAGAATAAATAAGACAAGATATGATAAAATGCAAAGGTGACTAAAAACATGTGACTGGTTTTCTTAAAATTCTTAGGCTGCATTAAGTTAGCTGTTAGGTGATTAGTTTATCAACAGTAGTGGAATGCATTATTTATGACATAAGTGTAGATTTTTCTTTAATAAAGTGAGAAACAAAATGAATGAGAACATTATTCCTACTTACCGGAGATTATCGTGGAAAATTATTTAAAAAGATTTAGGAGACAGCATAGTTTTCAATGATAAATTGGTGATGATAATGATGATAATAATAAGGATAATAAAGTATTGTAATAATGAAGTGAATTATACTCGAGTTCAAGTAAAATTTAATGTGGTAAATAACTGGTTCATATTTACTGGGATTTGTCATTATAGCAATAGGAAGATGTTTTTAAAATAATGTTTATATAGAGAGATCCTATTGAACGTATTTATGTATTTCGTTTCCCTTAAAGTATGGAATTATTTTTCCCCAAATCTAAATATTATATTTTTTGTTTGAAGTTCGAGAATTCATATTAATACAATACAGAACCACAGAAATAAATACAGGAATTTCTACACAAAATCTAATTGAGTTTCTAATAAGACGCAGCTGAATTTACAATTTAAGTCAAGGTGTACGTGGTCTATCACAACTTTTCCTCGTATAATCTTGTCAGATACAAAATGAAATAGTATCATTTTGCGTAGATATTACTTTAGCTATGAATTATTTCAACAGTTTTAAAAAAATCAGCAACACAGGTGTCTCAGAACAAATTTCGGAGAGTCGAAAATTACCCCTTTCTGCCAATGAACATATGGTGTGAAATGCATATAACACCTTTATATGCATTTATATATATATATGGCATTTGTGCCTAATTTTCACAGATGTTGATCTAGCACGTAACATATCTTCGACTGTGTCAGAATGTGATCTGCCAAACACCTGTGCGTAATAACTTGCCTAAAAATCAAGGGTAAATGTCACATGTCCAAATCTGTTATAAGAAAATTTCCCTTTACATGCTTATTGGTAAAACGTGAACATATGTGACCCATCTAGAAGCTCTAGAACTTCTCTGGGTGGCTCGTTGGTTAGCGTGCTTGCTCTCCAGGGAGCAACCCCGGGTTAGATTCCCGGCCGTGGCAAATTACACCTCACCGCTTTCCTTACTAATGTCCCCGTATCTATTGCAGTGTGACGATGAGAAAGTCCACTCTAAGATTATGAAGACCTATAGATACTGTGAAGAAATGTGTTCGTGCTAACCAAACGAACCCACGATCCCATGGGTGAGAGGTTAAGTCACCCCTGGTAGGCCAGCGCCAGTAGCAAGCTCTCGAGCCAAAGAACAGGAACAGAAGCTCTAGGAGTTTGTAGCATTTATTCTACGATATTGTGTACTAAATAGCATTCTCAGAGGATGTGCTTCGTGTCATGTCACTCTCGACCCAATCGGTAGTGTACCTGCTACAGTAAATTAGATAATACCGAATATGTTTACGGGTTTCCACACGTTTCGTTTAAAATGTAGATTCTCTTTCCTCAACTGCTGTACAAAAACACGTGTTTCTTGCACATTTTTGAAGTGGCACTAAATTACATCTGACGTGTGTGCTACATTTGAGCCCAAAATGTTGCAGTAACTTACAAAATTAAGCGTGACAAACATATATTGTATCTATACTCATCTATAAATAAATCATAATAGAAACTAATAGTTATTTCCCAGCAAGTTCAAAAACCAATTTTATCACCGAAATATCGACCTCATTTCTTTTACCAGATTCAATACTTTCTTCTCTGGTAGAGGGAAAATAAAAATGAGAAAAAATATTCACCGTGCTTACTTGAAACCAGAAACAAAAGTCTTTTTTTTAAACAGAACACAATATTTGGAACCAAAAAACAACACAATATTCTACATTTGCGATCCAAATACCATTTCCACCAATAACCGACGTTATTGTCTAGTTTTATAGTGACCTGTTCGGCGTGTTGGCATTTAACGCCCGTTGCCAGTGATACCAACAGGGCTTAGCTTTCACTTGGCCGGGAGCCGGCGAGAGGATTTTCATAATGTGGCAACACCTGCTGCTCTCTGGTGGCCCGTGGCACAAGCCAAATGTCGCCTCCGGCTGGATAACTGGCGCAGAGGCTGGCACGTACGATAGCGTGAAACAGCCCTGGGCGGTGAAGATTATCAGCTCGCCCAGGGTTGGCCAAACGGGATTAATGAAACAGTGGGAAAGTGAATTGTTATTGTAAACATGTCATAACTAATTACGAGAGGGTTAGATATTTATTATTTCTGTAAGTGATAGTTTAAAAACATTGTGACAGTACTCTACAATTTACATACAATAAAGATATTTATGCATTAACGTAACTTGAAATTGGTTTGATGTAGTAATAATTATACTAACAATAATAATATAAATAATTCTACATTTTTGTGACTAAATAGGTATTTTAAAATACTAAATTACGTAATTTTTATAACTATTATTACAGCACTTCGAGTGATATTTAGTGTGACTATTTCAAGAATTAAGTCATTATATGAATCGAATAGATAATTAAAATCACAGCAATCACGAAATAGAGAAATATTACTCAAAATTGCTACCGCAATACGTGAAACATTCATTCAATTCCGAGTTATCACTACCTCTTGAAATAAATTATCAAGTAAAATATGAATAAACGTTTAATGCAGAAAATGGTTTCAAATATGTTTCGCTTTCATGGTAATAAAACATTCAAAAAACAACTAAAACAAAAAGCTAGCTCATTAAAAAGCTAATTCAATTTATTAAAATCACAATTATTAAAGTTGTAGGAAGTTGAGATTTGCATGTCTTGGTATTCCGTGGAAGTATTTGAAATAGAAAATGTACAAGCTGAATTAGCAACGGGTTTCGTCAATTCCCAATTGATTGAACACACGTGTGTACTCATTTGAGTATTTTTCCGAGTAATTTTGGTTCTAACGTTCAGTATAAGTTTTCATAGCATATTATTTGTACTCTTCGTCATCTAATCTTCACATATTAATTGCCTAAAATATGTGATATTTCTTCATTTGCATTTTGTGCTGTGCATTTGAATTTTCATTCTTCACAAAATTCTTAAAATTGCTTCCATACATTTTCTCGTTTCTTTTGCTATTTTTCGGCACTGAATCTTTATTAATAGATTCTGTTTCAGGGTTCTAAACATTACCTAAACGACTCATTTGAATGTTATATTGATGCCCACAAGCTGTTATGGACCTAAAACAATTGAAATATTTATCTTAAAAAGGTAAACAAAAAAATTACAGCGGAGTGCAAACGATACACAATGTGACAATCCCACGGCGAGCGTCATCTGGTTGAATTTGAATGTATTCTTATATAGCATTGGTTGCTTACGGCACAACAACACAAGAGTGAAATAGTCTATCTAAATAAAGCTCGACTAAACGAAAAATGCAGTATGCGATTGCGGCGCGTCGTGGAAGTAACAGAGTAAGCACGGGTCTATTGTCTGTTGCAATTTTACCATCTCTTATATGGCCTTATTTCTTAATCCTCAATGTCGTCCCCCGCAGGAAGAGATCACCATGGCGTAGGTCGTCGTGGTCTCTGGTGGAGAGTCGTAAACGACTTCCCGGACCCTGAGTCTCGCGGCGCCTCTCACGTCGTTAGCTTCAAGATGCAGACAGTGACAAGGCGATGCTAAGCTCCTGGTAGTCGGGGTCTCCCGGATACCCATCATTCGGGACTATGGCATGCCGACCTTTCAACAGGAACGGGCGAAGGATCTTTTCGGAGTACTCTGGATCCCACTTTAAAGCCCGGCGGGAAATCCAGAAACCATCTGTCAGGTTGCTCAAGTTCCGGCTTTACTCACGTCGATAGCTGACGGTAAGCATTGGGGAGACGGGATGCGGGCTCCGAGCCGCCTGAACCTTAGTCCAGGTGGCCCCCAGTTGGGCTCTAGGATTCGTCGTGGCAGTGGCCCGATACTCTGGGCAAGGAGGAAGGAACTTGTTCCTTGCGCGTGTGAGTAGCGCATTGTCGAGACTCCGGTTCTAGCCTGAAAAGCTAGGAGCTCTAAGCTAGCAGGGTGGCCTTTACCCAGGCATTGTATGGTGAAGTTGCCGCGAGGACAAACTGGTTTCCGGCTGGATCCGGAAGTCAGCCCGTCGGCGTATTGCGCGTCGGTGGGGGAGGGGGGAGGATAGAAGCCACAAAGGCTAAGGTGCCCACCCCTGGGAATTTGTGGTGTAGTAGACCACAAGGGGATTAATACGTACACACATACATCCTCGATGTCAGTAATTCAAGGCCAGTCTTGGAAATATATCCTGAGACATACGGTAAAGATGTTCTATCCAATCTTCATTGTATTTTTATTAAATTTCTGGTAGTGGCTGCGTTTGCAGTTATGTTTTGATGACTTCATTTCGTACTATGTCTTCTCGAATATATCCTAATATAGGGCTGAGAAATTTCATCTCTGCTGTTTTGTATATTTCTTGGATCCTTTTCTTTGTCACCTAGCATTCAGAACCGTACGAAAGGGTTGGAATGATCATTACATTATAAGACAAATTTCTTGCGTCAATTTGTCTTCAACTGTTCGTTTAATTGTGCCACGAATCTTTTGATAGCGATTAATCTTGTTAAAGACTCCCATATCTTTGTCTTGTCCACAGGGTATATCATATCCTAGAAAATTAAAATGGGAAAAGTGTTCTTGGCAGCTGTTTTCTATCACTATTTTAGCACTAATTGAATATATACCATAGAATTACATTGCCTAAAGATTTCTTTTAGGACTCTATCCAACCAATAGATTTAACTACTGAAAGGAATATGTTGGTTTCTATAATATCTATTAATTTAGACTTATAAAATTAGAGATTCTTAAAAAATGATTAATCTTTTCTATAATTATCAGCTGAAAAGGTACAGATCACCTTTCTTTTGTTAATATTTCATGCAGAATAAATACTACTATAATTTAAATTATATTTGCTTCTTTCCATGTTTCATTCCTAAACTACTTATTACCAAAATAGGCGTTTGTGTTGTTGTATGTGTATCTAATATCTTTATTTATTATTTGTGACTAGTCTTGATTGACCGAATTCCTCTCGGTTGCTACATGTAGGCGACTGGGGGATCTACCAGGCCTCCGCGAAATCCCACATCTTTTGGCTCAGTCTACTCCGTAAAGAGGTCGAATATCCTCCTCAACCTCACGACAAAGTGAAAATTCAACCTACCGGCCACGTACTTTAGGGAAAAGGACATTTTCTCCCAGCGCAGAACATTTTACCAAAAAAGGAGGACATTTCAATGAAAAGGAGGATAGTCTATAATCCACGATGTATAGACAATATACGCAACAATTCCAAACCATTAATAGTCTTTAAAAATCATATTAGACTTTGCGTCATTAAAAATGAAAGCTTTAAGCTGGATAGGTTTGCACCCGCGATCACCTTCGTTATCCACCAAACAATAAGCATTAAGTTTTATAGCACAATAAAGTTCATTATGTATTATGCAGGGCATTTATTTGAGTAAACATGTAGATATTCAAAACATGAAGTATCTTTAATTAATTAAATTACTTTAAAAATATGTTTGTATTTTTTAATTCAATAGAACAAAAAGGAGGACATTCCATGTAATTTTAAAAAAGGAGCGAGGGCAATGTTAAAAAAGAAGGACACATCCTCCAAAAGGATGACAGATGACAACCCTGACTTACTAGGTTGGAAGCATCAACTTCAAGTACCAGCACTTCCCGGACGCGCTGCCCAAATAATACCACATTTTACACCGCAATCACCTTCAGCAGATAGTAATAAATTTTCCATATTATACCAAAAAGGGTGTAAACTACCAGTATTGATTCGAAAGGCTAAAGTAAATTGTATATACGAGTAAAATAAATGAAAAAAGTTAATATCAACAAAGTTTCAATCAGGATTCAATACGATATACAGCTCAGGCGAGTCGTGAACATATTCCAAACGTAGTTTGTTTCGAAACAGCCTGTCGAAGCTGACATGTGTCGCTAGTAAACTTTGACAGACAACGGAGGGATTGACCTCCCACCCCCAGCGATACTCCTGTTCGCGCACCACACTTTTCCCACGCTAGTTCTGTGACGTTGATCCACGCCAAAACAAACTGCAAGCCTGCCTAGAGTGCTTCCAGACAAAATCGTGATTCCATTTATACTTTCATTCAAGATCTCTTAAATTCTTTATATCTTCAATATTCAGTGCATTTTATCGATGTGTACCTCATACTTGTACAATAAAACCAACATAAAGCACCGACAACTTTAAATAACGTTCGTTTTTCATCTTAGTTGCCTAGAAATTATGGGAAAAAATTGTCACATGTGCAAATCTGTCATAATAAACTTTTCTTCTGTATGCTTATAGGTAAAACGTGAACACATGTTACTTAAAATCATTTACGTAAATTCAAAATTGTTTAATAGGCATGGATAACTAACAAAGAACATAATTTGGAATTTTTTTAATTTAGTTCGATATTCCTCTGTATCGACATCGACATCATCCTCAACAATTTTAAATTCTATTGCTAATAAAATCCCGTGAGGTTTCATTTTTCTGGACTGTGAATGAAATTACTGTCCACTGAGGAGATTTTTCCATGCGTGAAATTAACATCAACTTCGTTTAACTATGCATTTTTTTACCCCAATGAATTTGATTCCCCTAAAATATATCGCTTGTTCTTATTACCCCTTCCTTACTGGCCAATCATAAGGTGCGACACATCAATTATAGCAAACGCTGTCATGTGCACTTGGAGCTTGAAAACAATATAATTAATATCTGGCGCATTCTGAAAGCTTAATCGGGGCAATTTCATTCACGGAATTGACTTATTAAATGACACTCCTTTCAAAATTATCAGATAAATTCACTCCTCGCATCAGAAGTAAATGTACCTTGAGAATTTCCAAAGCACTCCTAAGATTTCCTATAATAATTATGGTCTCAACAAAAAAATATTCTACATTTTAAAAACTTCAAAAATATTTTCCTTGTAACAAAACCCTAATTAACTCTAATAAGAATTTTAACCCTAAACATGCAGCAAAAAACAACCAACAATGAGTGAATATTAATGTTTATTCTATCAGGGAAAACTTAATTGTTTTAAAGTGTTTCCCTGCACATCAACAAAGATGGACGCTGCAAAGGTAGACACAAATTAATTAAAATTAAACGATTTGAAAATAATAGCAGGTTAAATACACACCAATATTTATTTTCGCATCGGAAACAAATTAGTAATTCTAATTGCATCACGCAAATAACATACGTTTAAACTCAATTATGATTTTCACTTTCAAACATGATGAAGTATAATTGTTTTTCGAATTTTTTAATATGAATTTCTCACGGACTGAGAAAAAAGAAAACTTGTCGTTTTTACATTTTGTTCGCTGAACTCAAAATGGACTATTTTTCAAAGCACTTTCT
This sequence comes from Teleogryllus occipitalis, assembly GCA_011170035.1. Taxonomy (NCBI): domain Eukaryota; kingdom Metazoa; phylum Arthropoda; class Insecta; order Orthoptera; family Gryllidae; genus Teleogryllus; species Teleogryllus occipitalis. The sequence goes on from BLKR01006321.1 coordinate 36,055, forward strand.
GTATACAAAATATTTCAATTACATTTTATTCGATTGCTGATTAACCAGTTTTTAAAAAAAATCATCAGTAGCAAACCAAGGTTAGACCTAAACTACATAAATTTAAAATGAATTAGAGGCTCACTATCTTTTGAGTATTTTAAATAGAAAGCAGTAACTCATATCTATTTCAACGTATTTATAACATGTATTGTACAGTAATATTATCCATAAAACGACTAAGCCTTGCAAAGTAAACAGGACGTAACTAAAAATGTTGAGCAATTAGAAATAAGACACGTAGTGCATTAAACTTCAGTTTCAAAATCCTGAAATCTCAGGTATTAAAATAATTAACACTTCCGAGTTTATTTTATGAAAAATCATTTTAAAAAAATGAAATAACAACTGGAAGTTTAGAACAAGTCCAGGCAGGATTGATGCATCGCTGACAGAGACCGAAAACGAGGGAACCCCCACAAACGGACGTACATGCCAACGCCGGATTTCACGTTGTAGCAGAGAAGAAACACCGCTTACTGAGGGAATACAACATGAACTACACTAACGGCTATAGTAATATCTGACGTTGACGTACCCGGAAACAATCAACACTCACTAACAAAAAGGCAAACTGGCAGTCTGACATTTATTAAAGTGTTCCTTTACGAGTGTCAAAAACAAAAAACAACAACAAAAAAAACATTCCTCATCCCGCTGTGGCACAATCAAGGGTGTGTTCACCGGAGCGTTAACCCTAGCATTACCGAGTTATTATTGGTAACGTGCTATACCAACCATGGGCAAAAAGTGCCCATATGTTTCATTCCTTATTATGAATATAATATTGTAATTAGATATATTTATCGTGTGAACAAGAATGATTTATAATTTAATTAGAATGATTTTATTAAGTACGCATTGATAAATAACAATTATGGTAATTAAAATAAGTGTAGGATAATCTTGTTGCACATTATTAAGATTCAATATTCATCATCCCTTCAATAACTTCTTCTTCATTAAAATCACTGTCAGTCATCCTCATCGTTTTCAACAAAACGTACAGGTTAAATACAACCCACGAGTAGAAACAGCTGCACTGTATTAACTTCGACAATGGATGACGACCACTACAGTGTTGCCAAAGTAAATCAGTAGCCTTCATATATATTTTTCACAAGTTTTACCAACCACGGGCAAAAATTGACCATGCACGAAAATATCGCATTTAAAAAAAAAGCCTTTAAGGTTTTACGCAGATTTAAATGTTAAAACGTAGGATTAGATGTTATTGACAAATAGAATAAAAATTTTAAAAATATATCTGAATCCATTCAAAGCAAATTTGGTTTAGAAACGAACTATGGGCACTTTTTGTCCATGCTTGGTAAAGCTAGGGTTAATAATAACCAACCGGCTCTTCCATCAAAAACAACTCCTCTCAGAGACCACACATGACCATTTCCACACACACTTTCCGACCCTGGCGGCGCGTACTGTGTGACACAGCGAGAGAATTTCCTGGCCGCCGAATACCAGATAGGCCGGGCCTTTTGTTCGGCGGAACGCGGTCGACGCGCCCAGCACGGCGGCCAGGCTCTAGTAGCGTCGGTGGCGGCGACAGCAGCAGTATCACAGCCGCTAAAACAATGGACCGATAATGGCATTACACACAGCCAGCTCGCCGAGCTGACAGACTTAGCGGCTCCGCGCATGCGCACAAAAGGGCGACAGTGGAATGACATGCGGTGGAAAAAGGCCAACGTGAAACTGACTTCGGGCAAAGGGTAGCGAAAAAGGTGATTTACTTCAAAGGTAGTGTACTTGTTGATGGGATGTGAAATGACATGGTCAGAATGGTCGAAAAAAAAATTATATATGTACGTATTGTATTTGGAATTTTTAATCTCAGATTAATTTGCATTTTAACAGAGGTGTTCTCAGACCTGGATTCCGTTTTTATTTAATATCCATGCCTGGAGGTCAGGGAGTCTAGGGATGAGCATAACGTAATCCCATCATCGTACCTTGTTCATTTGGTTGATTGATTGATTATTTCGAGCGCGTCAACTACTGAGGTCATTAGTCCCGTAAGTATAGTCTACGTTTTTCATCTGGACGTGGCGGTGATCTTCTCCCACTGGATGGCGATATCCGGCGCCGACCTACCATCGACTAGCGGGGTTTTCCCCAATCAGCCGGGCACAGCCCCAAAAGGGACAAATTCTAAGTCCCCGACCAGTCTCCCAGCACGTGTGGTAGTATAGTGCATGTAAGTGTAAGTGTGTGTGTAAGGAATGATGATAGGACAAGAAAGAGGAAGGAAAGATCCCGCCTGGTCCGTTTGTTAGGGTACTGCTCCGGCATTCGCCTGGTGTTGATCGAAGAAACCACGGAAAACTACCGATAAGAGCAGCCGTACGTTGAGTTCTCCTCCAGACAGTGACTGAATTAGATCAAGCTGGTTTTCTTGTTGCGTTGTTTCAAAGACCAACTACATTTATTTTGAATTGATCCTTTCGTTGTGCGTGTCATGGTGGAAATATATGGGTAAGTTACTCCGGAGCACCGATTTTTGCTCCTTCTACGGAGCACCAGTTTGCATCAGAAACCATGTGATCAGAGCACGGGAACTTTCTTGAAAAGCAGGATCTGATGCTGGTCGCCATGTTGCATGGAGAGCGAGAAATGTTGAGAAACCTTTTGAAAGTGGTATTAAGTGACAATTTTCAAAGGTAACAAACCAAAAATAACACCATGAAGATACGACAAGATGCAATATTCAAAATAAATGCTGCATAAATGTGTTTAATGTCCTGTAAAGAGGTGATGATTGTTTTGGTAACTAGCAGTTATTATAATAATGTGCGATTCATCAAGTTAAGTTACGATAAGTGAAGTTAGATTAAGCTAATTATGATAATATATTACTCTAGGATTTCTTGCGAACGTCCACTACAACACACATGAACAGATCTTGGTAAATCTGTAAATTTAATTACATTTCCAGAAACAACATTAATTTTTTGTCACAGTGAATATGGTTGTATTTTTCCAGAATTTGTAATCTTTCTTTTCTTTATTCTTAAATAAATATTGAACGATACGAAACAATATTTTTTATGTTTTATATTTTCCATAGAATTTATACGTAGTAATTTTCTGTTGTAGGTTTGCTACTCTTTGCTTTTTATTCTTTCCTTTTTATGCAACGTAATAGCAAGATTTCACCTAAAAAAACAGAACAACAAAAACAATTGGACTCTCTCCAAGTGAAATTTCATAATGGAATGTGAGTACAAATAAAAATAAATCCTTTGTGTTATAATTAAATGGAATTTCTGTGACATTTGTATCATTTTGAATTGAAATTCATTGTTCTATTTTTTCCAGTGTGTATATCACATATTCGTTCAACAAACAGCAATTTGATCAAAAACAAAAAGGAGATGACTTGTCAGAAACCATGGAGACCATTGTCAATATAGTGGAGTGTAGATAAGTAATGATAATAACCAAACAAAAATTGCAGCGTTTCTCGGAATAGGGATGTTTCATCATTACTGGTGTTTAGGTAGTATTACGCTGTAATTCTATGAAATTCTACCTAATTTTTAAAACAAGTACATTGGCAATTTTAAACATAAACGACTCCCGTCAATGCCAGTACACGAGATAGACTCCAATAAAATCAATCCTCTGCTTTTATATAGGCACAAGTCTCCTATTGGACTTCTCGACAGCTTTCTACATCAAGAACACTTCACTTTGACTGTGTCCACTGTTTTGTTTTTCCATCCACATCGCGGGATCTATACGAGCAATTTTTCTGCTCTCAAATATCCTTTTTACAACTTTATCAATTAAACTACCTCACGCATTCCACAGGCTCGGTGCAATTGCCACGGTTTCACGCCACGTTTTTTGTGTGAACTTACAAAAGCCCGATCTCCCCTTGTGACTGAGGGCTTCAATTGGAATTCCTTCGATGCGTGGAATGGAATTTTCGGCAAGCCTGTGAGCGCTGCATGACCATTTACTGTGCCCCCTGTTAGAACACGAAAAGATCAAAAGAAATGGAATATCGAGACCAAACAAATTTCCGTCGCATGGTTCTTATATAGTCCTACGGGAGATAATACATAGGTCATTCAATAATTAAAGAGACTATTCCACTCATGAAATTTAGGCCAATTGCGTGCAGGAACTAGGGCCCTACCAGCCAATTAGAGACGACTTTACCATGCATATGTTATTATCACCTCCTAGGAGGTGATAAATTTTGCGCCTTGTTTTGTCTGCAAATAGAGGTTATGTAATTGTACTATTATTTTTATTCCATGCTCGGGTGTGTATCTTTTGTTTGAAATTGCTTGAGCGCAAAACGTTGCAGCAAAGATTTGGTTCGACATCGAATAAGGAAATAGAGGAAATTATTTGTAAATCCCAACCAAATAACAAACTCAAAAACAGGAAATATATTTGGAATCAGTTTGAGAAATTTTGTGAAGAAAGGAAATATAAATTAACCGCGAGTAATACAAATCAGGAAGTATCAAATATCTTAAAAGATTGGAGCATGGATATGAGAACAGTGAATGGTAAAGAATATAAAGAATATTCCGTGAAAACGATATGGAACGTGACTGCGAAAATGATACAAGAGAATTCTTTCAAAGAATTCAATAGACATATTAACCCCTTTACAGATATGGAATTTCAAGTCGCTAGAGAGGCTAGAAATGCAAAGAGCAAGTTACTACAAAACATTCCGGAGAAACGAAAGGTTAGTGCAGTAGCTCTTAAATTTCAAGAGTACCAATTAATGATTGATACGTGTGAAGAAAATACGCCAGAAGGGTTGCAAATAAAGTTATTTCTTGCCACCTCACTAGAATTAGCGTGGCGTGGTGAAGAAGCGGCAATATATTAGACTATTATTTCCAAACGGAATTAGGTCATGATGGTAAAGAAACCGGTAAAATAGCCTATAATCCCGTATTTTCCCAGACTTGTCAAGGAGGCGATGGAAAGCTTACAGAGACAAAATGGTTGACACCAAATGAAGGGTCGCCTTCTAGATGTCCGGTAAGATTATACAAACTTTTGGCAGAAAAACGCACAGGTAACATTAAAACTGATCGATATTTTGTCACACCTAACCCTTCCTACCAAAAGTTAGGTATTTGGTACAAGAACTGCCCTATTGGGGAAAATCAGTTGTCTATGTGGACGTAAACGTACGCAGCTAAAGTTGGATTTGACACAAAAAACAACAGAAAATAACTAATCATTCTTGTCGTTAAACTACAGTTTCTGATATGCTACAAGTTGGAATACAAGAGCAAGAAATATCTCCAAATGAATGAGGAACACCATTCCTTAATTATTAATAAATTAAGACATAGTAGTCCTTCAAATTCAACATTTTCCTTAAAAATAAGCGAATAAAACACGTTTCCTTCGAATTTAAACTTTAAAGATTGTTTTGTTGTTTATAATTGCACTTATGTATATATTTCTGTTCGATGTAAAAATATTTTAATAAAACAATGTTAATTATTAATATAAATTATACTTCTGAAATTTCATTCGTGAAATAGTCTTAGTACATTTCCAAACCACTCGTGGATAAATACCTTTGATAAATATATCTGGAGAAAAACAGTTCGTAAGATAAGTTTTGCAATTTTAGGCATCACTGGGATGAATACCATCTGGAGGATCAACTGTGACGGTCTTTTAAGACGCGTCCAAAGTTTATTTTCTTTTTTTAAGAAAAAGGACGCTTAATTTGCTATGCTAAGCGTAAACAAACAAATGAAGGTACATTCGTGAAAATTAATAAATCGTAATTATTCACATTATCGGAAGCAAAGATTAAAATAGACTATGAGGAAGGCACTAAACAAAATTTTGGCAATTTTTGACGACAAAAACATGCCACCAAGTTGTAACCTTCAATATGAAATAGATTTCGTAATGATAAGAAGTATTATACATTGAGAGAAGATCTTCAGATGTTATAAAAAGGTGACGAACAGAAACTGAATTTAAAGGAAATCAGTATTTTTAAAACAAACCACTGACAATGTCATTAATTGAGAATATTTTGTGGAAATTGCGGCAATACCGCGAGGTTCATTGAGTGAGATTAACGTAAATAATAGTTGAAAAACGAAAGAACATTGTAATGAACAAGTCGTCCTTTGTTTTTGAAACAACGCGGTCAGAAGATATAACTTCTTCAGACGAAGTCCAACCGGGTTGTGAGAGGGAGCCCAACCGAGTTGCGAGACGGAGTCGAGCCAAGTTACGAGACGGATCGGTGGTTAAGCCGCGGATGATGGAAGTGTGTCGGAATTCGAAGTTTGGAATGCAGTGGAAAATGGAGGATGTTCATGTTAACGATTAGTGTGAATTAGTGATATGTATGGTGGAGATCGCGAGGTCGCAGAAATACAGCAAAGGAAAGTGCAAACAACATTTATTATTTTATTATTTACAGATTATAACAAGGCCAAGAATGTCATTTTATTTTGAGGTATTGAGAGAATATGACCATGCATAATATTATTCACGATTCAATTAATTGTTTTAATAAATTGACAAAGTGCACTTGCTTAGTGACGAAAATTTCGATTGATGAATGCAAAGAAAATTACTTGTAAAGATTATTGTTAGGATATTGTGAAATATGTATTGTTGTCTGTTGTTATTTGTTACATTGAAGAGTTACAAGTAACGAGAAGATTCTCGCCAACATTTAAGAAAAAAATAAAATACGGAATAAAATCAGAATCAAGTTACTTGGTTTCAATTAGAAAACGTATGAGCTATTATTTCCGACGGTATTATCCCAGCAAAATACGGAATAAATTTGAATTCATACCTCTTTCTAAAGCAGTAATATTATTATTTTCGATTTCCAGTATAGGATCGATTCGCGTGTCCACACCTCAAAGAAATTTGTTTGAATGGTGCTTTGCTACCCATGGGTAAATAATTATGTACGGGTTTATTTATTTGTGTAATTTCAGGAAGAGATATACTTATGATAGATATCTAGAAACCGTGACACAACATTGTTGTATTCACAACCTCAAAATTAAGTTGCACGAGGGCAAATCCACTTGAAAATTTCACATTGGTTTGATATGTGATTTGTGATTCGTTTTGTGAAAAATGAGCTATTATATACTCTAAAATGATTAAAGGATATGGTGAAATTTGTAAGAACCGCGAGAATTTTTATAAGTGGGTAGAACAGTTCAAAAGTGGTCGAGACTCGGTGACAACCAGTGCAGCCTGAACACCGTTCAGGCTGCATCAGCAGGACAAGTCATGCTGAGGGGTTTGGGGAAGCTGTAGCTGCGTTTGTTTGTGATTATCTCGATAAACAGCATATAATAAACTGTTAATAGTACTCAGATATGCTTTTAAACAAGGTGAAGACAGCCACAAGAGAGAAACGTCGTGGATCTCAGAGGAGAGGTGTACTTCTCCACCAAGACTACGCACGTCCTCACACTGTTCAACAAAGCTGTGAAACCATCGACAAAATGAGTTGGGAGGCATTGCTTTATCCCCCTTACAGCCCCGATTTAGCACCATCTGATTTCCATTTGTTTTTTTCACTGAAGGAGGCATTACGAGGGAAGATAACGAGGTTGTCAAAAAAGTTTGTGGGAAATTGGTTCAAACACCAAGATAAAGGGATCTTTACAGTCGTTATAAAAAAAAGCTGGTAACCCATTGGGGCAAGTGCATGAATGTTGGTGAGGATTATATTAAAAAGCAGTAAAACTCCTGTTTTGTAAAAATAAACGTTTTTTCCTCTAGACCAATGTCAATTTCATTATTGAATGCCCCTCGTATGTTTAGATTCTTCCAGGGGTGTGTTTTGACTCAACAATTAATTGAATCCTTTACGTCGATAAGACATTTCGATGGCACCTAAAGAAACTTTCTATCAAATCACACTCTCGATCGTAGTGGAAAACTCACCAATTTCCCAGATCTTCAAGCTTCTTACAACTGTTACGAAATGAAAATGGAACTTCGTACGAGTGTATCAACTTGAAAGGAAACGAACAATTGAGTAATGTATGGTTGCTAGGGAGGCAAGTTTGTTGAAAGGGCCCCTGGCTATAGTTCGAGAGAGATGGCTCCATGACGATTATGTCGTGATGTTTGAAGTAAAAATCTTGTTATTATACCCAATTAGAAACGTCTTCAAGTGATTAGAAAATTGGCAAAATCTTGGGGAAGGTATTAGTTGTAATTAAAAAGGCTCAAGAATACAGAAGAAAATATTCATAGAAGCGCAACAGGTAAGAGTTTGCCGATTGATTAGCAATCCATAACTTACGAACAATATTTTTTTTCTTTTTACTGGATCTTTAAGTGTTTTATTGGACTGTATCTCAAGAGTGAGGGGAACAGAAGCGTCTTTAGGTAATGGAACGCAGCGACAAATGAAATTATTCGAAAAAACCAGGTTCGCGGGCACCTGTGGGTTAGGAAAGAATTGGATCAAGCGGGTCTAATGGTGTGGTGCGAGGTGAAGGAGGGGGGAGTGTAGAAAGCAAAGTGAGGCGGGGGGGGGGGAGAGGCGAGATGGCGCGACGAGAGCGGGATGGGGGGAGAGGGAAAGTGTGGGGAGGGGCGAGGCGAGTAATTGCGTGGAGGGAAGGAGCGGGTAGGGTGAAATGACGGAAGGGAGGGGAGTGGTGTAGCCGGATGGAAACAGGCGTGGCGGAGCTGGGAAATACGGGGCGGGGCGGAGCGGGGCGGAGCGGGGCGGAGCGGGGCGGAGCGGGGCGGAGCGGGGCGGAGCGGGGCGGAGCGGGGCGGAGCGGGGCGGATCGGCACCTACGGGAGCTTAAAGCGTTGCAGGACGCAAGTTCTTTAGGTACATAACACCGCTCTTGGGCCAGTCGAAGTCGTGAACTTCCATAAATGACTAGATATTCCTGACAGGAAATATATAAACGTAAATCAGCTCCAATATTTAGAACACAAAGAAAAACGGTTGTCATAGACAAAGTAAATAGATTTTCTGTAAGAGCCTCTTATATACTCGCTTGCAAGATGTTTGACTCCAACTGGCGGCGATGCGTTTTTAGCGCAAACAGTATCGTTATTTCTTATTTACAAGCAGAACTACTTTCCGGCTGCCGACTTCCTTCCGACAGCCATCTGATGGAATCTTCAGGACTTTCGGGACATTCGTGTTATTAAAACTGCATCTTGATATTAGAGTGCAGGAAGGAGTACCATTTTGCACGGTCGTAAGCACTGGAGCGTTTCGCATTTCAGCACCGTATATCACAGCGCTCTGAGGACCACGAAAAATATATGCAGGCAGATGTGCACTATTACAATCTAACGAACGTGGTGTTAACTTACAGGGGTATTTTGGAATGAAACGTTGCAAGAAAAGCATAAACTTTTCAGATATCCGCCGTCTTTTTCTGCGAATCAGGTCATACCTATCAGGTATGATTTCATTTACATGTAATTCAATAACCATTAGTATACCAAATAATTTTCGTGGCGTTTAGAGTATCGATATGATGGTTTTAAGCGCTTGATAAGTGATGGCGGGGGGCAGACGATTAAGTATTCCATTAGCATCCAACGTTTTTGCTATAGACATTTTAGGTAACATGGTAATAGTTTCTTTCTTATCAAAAGTAAATCGCAATGATTTCCTCTAGTACTAGTTGACAGAAAAACTAGTTATCCGATTTCTAAAATAACTCAACCGAAGGAAAATAATTCTATGAGCTCATTTGAAAAAAACATCAACAAAGTTTCCTAAAACCCACCAACAGTACAGATGTAGGAAACCAATAAACAATTTCTCGACGAATATCTTGAACACTACACTACTATAATACATTTACGTTCTTATCAAGCTCCGTGGGGGGCTAGATGTTTGTAACATTTTCAAACATTAATTAATTTTACTGTCAACTCAATCATAGGATCGACACACAACATACACTCCTTTTTTGTTGCATGTGGATGTATGATTCTATACAGAATCACGATTCCTGGTAGTTCTATTGATTGAATTAATTTATTAGATTAATGGTAACTACTATAAATTGTCAGTCTTTTTAATAATAAAATGTATCAATTATTCCTGTATATATTACAGTTCTTTCCTTCTCATGAGAATTACTTTTCACTTTGAAGCATTAAAATCACCGCACGGGTTTGACTATAGTTCGTAAGCTTAGGTTTGTAATTACGTTCGGTAATCTTGGTCGCTGGTTTCTCGGCTGACAGCAGAATGATGGCTATAACATCCTTGGCGTACCAATTCTCACGCCTTTCCTAAATTAAAAAATGTTCCAGAATGTCCTCAACGATTGCTATTAATGGAACATAATACTCCCACAAATTTAATATGCGGTCGCGACTTTCCCTATCTGTGTTTCGTGTGAAACGCCTACTCGTGACTGATTATATTCATCTACTTATTGAAAAATTCTTCCATCTACGGAGCTACCTTAATGTATATCTCCTCAAAACATGGAGTCTATTTAACTCAAACTTCAGACTATTGCATTAATGAAAATCCCCATTACAATTTAATATTACGATTTACTATTGCCTATACTGAACATCGGATCGCACCGCACCAACCGCTTACGTTTGCTCGCAACAATAATTTTTCTGAGAATGAATTCATGCGTCCTTTTGAAAGATCACGACCACCCAACGCCCTCTTCACACCTTCTGCACATAATGTGTTGGGGGCAGTGTCCATTTGCACGTTATCACCAAGCATGGAATATTAAGCCTTGTTGACACGTTGTCCCAACAACGCATATTCTTTGACTTCCGAGCCTGAAAACAATGCCATATTCCAACGCTATATGCTTATTTTATTATTAAAACTAATTCCAGGGTTCTTGGCGTATCACACTACTAATTTCAAATGCGCCCAGAAATTAAAAGATGCAATCTCCATCCATGTAACAGGTGACTATCGTTTTGTTACACACCCGAAAATTTGAGGAAAATACAAAAACAATATAAGATTGTCGATTTTGACTGAAAATGCAAATATGTGACTGTGTTATTTTGCATATTCTTATATCACATGCACCAACTAAGTTCAAATATTGGTTGGGCCGCAGCGTTCAACACAACTGAAGTTATGCTACAGCATGCGTATCCTCACAATGTTTTTAGATAAAACGCAGAACTGTTCATTAAGATCATCCAATCTGCTTTTAAGACCAAACTGGCTTCTACATATATGAAGCGAGTAATTTTATAATGCGAAATGGTAAGTTATGAGTTTAAGTACTTGGTTTCTTTACCTGGTGTCTTTATTTGATCAGCATCACGCACACAAGTCTACCTACCTCAGTGCGGCTAAACCCTCATTGCAATCTACCAGACTTCGTTTCTTCCTTCATAAATGTTATTTATAATATATACTAAAATCTAGTTTGCTATAGTATTTTAATTTGTATATTTAAATATTGCTCTCTGCCTTTTCTAAACATTTTGAAAATAATTCTTATGAATGTGTGATAGATAATTCATTTAAATATTTTTAAAGCTCTTGTGTAGTAGATATTCTGAGTTTGTAATTTGTAAAATTTTGAGAAAGACAAAAGTAAATAATATTTAATATCCAATCACGTATGAAGTCATTATTTACGATAAACAAAGAATTACAATTTTATGTAAGATTCATTAATCTTTAGACTCATTTGCATTGTAAAAGTAATTAAGATTGAAATTGGCTTCTAATACACTTTATTGTTAATTAAGAAATTATAACTTTTTATTTAATGAGAAAAGTTTAAAATAAACGTAACAGCAAAAAATCTTCCGTAATTAAAATATTGCAAATCTTAATATTCAAGATCAATCATTGGTTCAATATTTTACGTTTAAAATGTACAAGCATTTAATGCTAATTTTTCCGCACAATATCTGAATACTTTTTCGGACAACATATTCTACAAGTGTGTCAACAAAAAATTAATGTTTAGAGATAGAAATTTCTGGTGCCGATACTTTTAATTACAGTTTGATTAAGAATTTATCCCGGTATAACAAATTTTCTCTTTTCGGAACATCTGCAGATTTAGCTGTTCCTTTCGTGTGTGGAAAAACGAGCGGTTCAATTACAAATTTAATCCATCGGGTTCTGTTCCCATTAAAAGGGCTTGCTTCAAGTTACATTTTGCGGGATAAAAAATATCTCTCATTGGTGGATGTTGGATGAATATTTCGACATAATTCCAGACGTATCTTTTTCCTGGCAGAGAATCTACTGTATCAGTTTCGGATTTTACTAAGCGCATTGATGAATGAGCAAGTTTGTTCATCAGACTAAAGGAAAGATCCCATTTTTTGCGCGAGGGCGAATGGTTTAAAATGCTTTTAATTATTGAAAAAATGTAGAGGGGTATATCAAATTTACTTTCCTCAATTTTATTCTCTTCCAGTAGCAGTTTTTTATGCCTGAAGAAATGTCACCAGACACATTTTTGATTGTATACTTAAGACACGTTTATGATATACATAAAGTATTTCAAGAATTGTTGAGTTAACAAATATGATAGTTAAGATATTGTTTGTAAATACTTATATTTTTAATAGAGTGATTGAAATTGATTGATTCACGGATAGATTGATAATTCTGTGCGTATCAACTGTTATAGTCTTACACGTGAAGTGAATGTTGTATTCAGAAGATGGCGGTGTTCCTTCTCAGTGAAACGTAAGAATCAGCACTGATCTACACGCCGGCTTGTGGGGATTCTCTTCTAGATTTCTTTTCCAGATGGAGCGATGCCGTCAGTGAGGCTAGACCGGGAGAAGTGGCTCAGAGCATCAAATGATGTAACTCCAATGCCTCTGATCGGGCGGTTCTAGGTTTGAGTCCCATGATTTTCATTAGCTACATAGGTAGATCGATTTAAGATGCTGCCTGGAGGAGACTAATAATGACCAACTGCTCTGATCGTAGATTCCAGTAGTTTCTATTCCAGGCGAATACCGGAGCTGTATCCTAACAAAGGGGACACGCGCGATCTTTCTTTCCTTCTCCTTATCCTGTCCTCACCCCTTACAGACACACTTACACTAACATGCGCTACACTACCACATGTACTGGTCGTGAGCTTATAGCTTGTCTTGACTGAAGAGGTGCCCCGCTGATGGACGGTACCTGGTAGGGGAAAATCCCGCTAACCGACGGTAGGTCGGCGCCGTATCTCACCATCCAGCGGCGGAAGATCACCACCACCTTTCGAGGAAAAACATTCTACACTTACGGGACCAATGACCTCAGCAGTTGACGCGCATGGAATCACTACTCAACCAATCAAATCAAAAAAACTAATGGGGCTTAGATATTGCTCCGGCATTCGCCTGGTATTGTCCTGAGAAACCAAGGGGAAACAATGTCAAAACCGGCGGGCACTAACATTCTCCACCCGACAGCAACGCTTGAATTCGACCTATGAGAAAAACCGTAATAGGGATTCGAACTTTAGAACATTTCCTTCAAGTCGCTTCAAATATGGTGGTAATGTTATCGCCTTGTCAGCTCATCCTGTAATTCGGTGTGACATACATGTCGTTTTGTCGATTCCCTGATATACAAACCAGGAAATTATTTTGGTAGACTTGAATTTAGTTACGAAAGAAAATCAACTTTGTGGAAGTATCATGAAAAATTTTGAAGTTGAAGTATCGATAAAAGTTCTTAGAACTTTGTTCTCAAAATGAAAATTCAGAATATTGCATAAATGCATATTTTTGGTCCTTATTAAAACACCATCTACATTTTGGTGAGGAAGATTGAATGGATAAATTCGTGTCGGGAATTAAATTAGGGTGAGATAAATTTAGAAAAAGTAAACATTTTACTGTTTGACTTGAAGTATAGTTGTCTGTGTTGTTTAGAATTCTTGATTTCTAGAAAGTTTGTGAAACATATTTTTCTCAATCCATCAATGGCAGCACGGACCACATTCGGCACTCGTGGTGCCAGTTGGACAACCCTGATCTATACACTACTGTTATACAGACCTTAGTCACTTAAAATTGAGGAAAACACTTTTAACATTTCCTCTGTGTAAAGATAGGCACGTCAGAAATACCCGGGTATTAGTTTTACCTCATATCCTTCAATTTTAATGGTTCTCAACATTTGAGGCACCAAGAAGTAATGTGTAATATAACTGTCAGACTAGAGGTCATCCTGGACTGGGGATTATTCATTGCAGGAAGAGAAAGACAGAGAAAAGTAGAATAGTTGGAGGGAAAGAGAAAAAAGGGGGAAGAAAAGCAAGGAAATGAGGAAGAGAAAGAATGAAAGTGAAGAAGGGAGAGAAACAAAAGAAAAGAATGAGAGAAAGATAAAAAGAGAGAAATGTAAGAAAAGTAAGAGAAGAAGAGAAACATAGAATATAGTAGAAACTAAGAGAAGGCATTAAGAGAGAAATTACCGACAACCCACTATCTTTGAAAGAGCGTAATATTTTAATGAAATTTTGATTCTAATTGTCGGGTAAACAACAACAGTGAAGCGATGTTCTTGCAAAGAGATTGAGAAAGGACGTAAACATCATTGCAAAATTCTAAGAACATGAAATTTAATATGTTTAAAGGATATGAGCTCAGTAATATAGGAATTAGCACAGTAGCTTTAAAAAGCCCAATCCATAGATTTATACCCGGCTGGACGCGGTAGGTATTAAAAGAGCGGAAAATCTTCAAGTGTTATGTCGCTCATATCGACCCCGTCTGAATGTTCGCCCAAAGCATATTCACTGACATTTTTGGTAACAATTAATATTGACTAGCACAATCTAAATAATAGTTCATGTAATTGATACCGTGACTGAGTAGATTCCAGAATGCAAATAGAGGAGTCAATACCCTTTTGAACTTGGGCGCCGAACTCAAAAAGCACAAGTTGATAGTGAGTAAAGTAACACGTTTTCAACGCTTAGACGTAAGAAAACAGAATATACAACATAAATTGCCAAAAAATTAACAGGATCAGCATAACCTTGAAGAAAGATAATTATTGAACGATACTTTTGGTTTTGTTCGTCTAGTAACAAATAATAATTGAGGCTATATTGGAAAATAATGCTTAATAACCTGCTTTTCTTCTTTTATTGTTTTGAAATATATACTTGCACTTTTTATTACATAATTTTGTAGTGTATTTACAAAAACAAATTCTTGCAAAATGCTCACATATTCAGAAATAATTAGGAGTCATCAGTAACATAAAAATGTTAATATTAAATACAATAGTTTAGAGATTATAAATATCCAAAATTTTGCGATACGTTCTTACTTCCTCGTATATAGGTGTGTGCTGAAAAATATACGTAGTATAGAAAAAGTTGTGTAATGCTGCAGCAAATCGATTACCAGATTTCAAACAATACACGTTTTGGGGTCCGCTGACACCAAAAAAGCGATTTTTCTAAACGTCCGTCTCACCGTCCGTCTCACCGTCCGTCTCACCG